>VZRN01004522.1:1218717-1244161 GCA_013397935.1 Dasyornis broadbenti | reverse complement strand
CTGTATCCCGTGGAAGATGGACCCCACGCCGTAGCAGTTTTGGGGAGACTGCTTGCCTGTGTGGGGACCAGCGTCACTGTAGCAGTGTCGGGCGGGCTGCCGACGGTGAGACCCATGGCTACGCAGAGGAAAAGAACCTCTCCCCGGGCAGGGGAAGAAGATCTGAGTGATGAACTGACCTAACCCCCCCGCATACCTTGTTCCCTTGTGCAGCTGCTGGGAAGGAGGGAGGGGGGTGAGCGGAGAAACAGTGGCCTTGAAGGGTTTATTTTACTTCTCATTTACTCCTCTGACTCTGTTAGTAATAAATTAGATCACTTTGCAACCTAAGTTAGTCCTGTTTTGCCTATTCTAAGTGCGTGTTCTCCCGGGTTTCCTTATCTCAACTCATAAGCCCTGGGTGTGGGTGTGTTAATTTGGGGGTACCTGGCATTTGGCCGGGCTCAAACCATGACACTTGGTTTCCTAAAACTGTCAAACAATTTTTGGATGTGGATAAGTGAGTTTATCCTTATGGATGTGAGTTATGCTTTACTGTTTATGTCAGTGATCATTAGGTTGTTTTGTTTGCTATTACAGAAGTAGCTGATGGGTAGGTGTAGCTACACTGTCACAGGACAGTGCTAAACTGACTCGCTGCCTTCCTGTCGAGCAAACTTACAGCATCTGAACTACGCAGTCCTTGTCCCTGGGCCGACTCTGGGCCTCAGTGATGCCTGCAGAGCCTTAATGCTTAATTATGATTTTATGTGCTTTTCAGTACAGAATGTCAGAAATAACACGAGGTCTGTTTCAGCCCAGCAGTATAATATTTTTATTGCACAGAAGTAAAGATCACCTCTAGGAAATTGCATGACAGGGACTATTTAAAGGTACCAAGGCTGTGGGGACAGTACTGAAGAAATATGTTGGGCAGAGAGCACCAAGCCCAACGCAGTTTCATCCACATTGCCTTGGAGGAGCAGTCTCTGGAGTCTGAAGTCAAAGATATCTTTGCTTCTTGGTGAGAGCTAGAACAAGTGATAAAAATCTTCAAGGGGAAAAGACTGTCTTTGCTCCCTTGTGGTCTTTTATTTAGCAGCATGGATTTACCCAGCTTGGTTTCTACAGCTGAAATACGCATACGTGTTTTCAAGATTAGGAAAGCAGTGATTTATTATCTTTTCACATGCAATTGCCTGTAGGATGAACAAGAACAGCTGTTCAGTAGTGTAGAGCAGCAATACACAGTAGTTTGCTGCAGGGTAGGAAAGGGAGGAATTCCATAATTTGATTTGGTAGGGGAGCTTCTATCTGCAGAAGTGGCCAAATGTAGGTTTATTCAGGAAATCTTTGTCTCACTGTGAAAAGTGCTATTGTCTCTTAATTACTACCACCGATAGCCAAGTCCTTAATATTACATCTGTGCTGAAAGGCAGCATTCTCCAGAATCTCGCTGAGGCATTGTCTGCGTTCTGGCACAGATGATGCAAGACCATCCCAGAATAAGAGCACCCTCTTCTGATCAGTCCTGAGGTTCTTAGTTTTCCCACTATCCATCACTGTCAGCTCCCATTACTGCAGTCTCTGAGATCCATCAGGCTTCCAGCACAATGCAGTGCACCGTAGAATGCTATGGGAAATGTAACCATTCCCACAAAAAAATGGAGCTTCCTCTCTTTTTACTGAGTAAAGTGTATAACAAGACAAATTCACACGCAGGGAGGAATTATATTAATGGATGTGCAAATGCAGAAGGATGGAGCTGACCCCCGAGACATTGTGTGTATCCTTTTGAACATATAAATATTTTCTTCTGCTCCCTCCTGTCTCAAGGTTATTCAGCTTCACTTCAGCTAAACAAACCAGGTCTGATGGTTGGCTGTGCTGCTGTAAAATTATCGTCAATTTACAACATATGCACACTTGCCTTGCAGAGGACACCATTCAGGGATATGTATCATATCCAAAATCAGTGCCAGGCATAGGCAAACTTAAAATATCTTTCATTTTATGTAGGACTTCCAATCAATGCCACCACATTTTCAACATCAAGCATTCAATAGTCAGTACGTGTAAAAATTAAAGCTGCATGCACAAATCTTTCCTCCTTTAAGTGCTCTTCAGGTCTCTGAATTGCCTACAAGCAATTGCATGTGAAAAGATAATAAATCACTGCCTGTCTTTTGCGCCTTAGGGAAAAAAAGTCTCTTTTAATAAGATGATCAAACCTGAAGGTTTGAAATTTGCACTTGAGGTTATATATGCATGAGCTGTCTCACCACATAGACAACACAGTAAAGTGCTCTAGAATTATGTTAAGATTTGGCGAATCCTTTTGACAGAACAGCATTTCTTCATCCTGGCTGCTCCACATTAGAAATCACTTTCCAGATTGTGCAGCTTTTAGAAGAGGCATAATAAGAAGTGAGAGAGGCACAGAGTTAAGTGTAACAACTTAATGAAAAAAAACAAAACTTGAACTTATGCTCTTGCCATTATCAGCCCAATCTCCCTTCCATATGAAACCACAGTATTGTTTAAATGAGGAAAGAGCAGCTGGAAAGGAACCAGTTTTTCATGATCCCATCTGGAGCTTCATCCTTATGGCATAGTTAAACAAGATGCTAGGTTGGTGCATGGGCAGGACTGATAGAATGTTGACGGATTTTAGCAGACAGCCTCTAGCAAGCTCTAGTGAGGAAAGCACAGATGGGGAATAGCGATTTTTGGCAGCTAACAATTGAGCCAAACCTGAATGGATCGGAGACATGAAGTGAGTAAAAGGCATCTTCCTGACCCCAAGACTGTACTCACGCCAAAATTCAAATTCCTTTTACAAAACACAGAAGCATTCAATTACCTGAAAACACCAAACACAAATAATTCTGTTTCTTTTAAAAGTTGGAAAAACGTTGTCCAGATTTCTGTGCATACTAAAGTCAGAGACAGATATCACTTTCCACCAAAAAGTATGTGAAACCTTACTTTTCCTGTCAAGTACCACATATTTCCATAAGCAGCTCAATGGTATTTCAAGAACTTGATGCCTTCCCAGAAATAACAAACAATTCAAAAGCTAGACCTCATATGGAGGAACCAATCTATCCACACAATAGCTTGCAATGAGTCTTTATGAATCTCCTTTAGCAGTGCAAGGGCAGTGATTGCCAGTGAAAGAGCTCATGTAAAAATGCAAGACTAAATGGTCAGGGAGAACAAGTATAGCTGCCTATGCTGCTGAAATGAGAATCCAGTGATTCTTTAGGACAGCCTCCTGTGTGAATATTAATTAAACAAGTGGAAAAACCCTCCAGACAGGCATATTTTTCCTTATTAATATTTTTTTAAAGCCATATGAGAAACTAGAGGTCATAAATGAGACTGACCCTACCCTAAAAAGATTAATACCCAAATAGACAGGAGGATAAAAGGAAGTATTATTAACTCTGTACTACAGAAGTGAAAAATGTCTGATTCTAAGAGATCCTGACAGCTACAGCTCTGGTTTAAATAGACATAACTTTTTAGATATTCAGCACTTCCAGACCAGTTCTTAAGTGATTTTTTTTCTCTGGTATCTAAAGTCAAATACTTGAAACTAGTTTCCTGAATCCCTTATAAATACTTTAATCATGATACCATCCATTTACTCTTTAACGTTTTGCTTTTGGGCTTCTTGAGATAACAGAAATCACTTTTACTTTAAAAACAAAATGCAAAATCCATTTGTATAATTACAACTCTGATCTCCCCTTCTTCTCTCAGACATAATCCCCCCTAGAAAACTCTCACTTAATGGGCCATTCCAGTAAACCCTTATAGCTCAAAGATTGCTATGTTTAATAGAAGCCTGTAAGTGTTGAAATAGCAAAACTTGCAGCAAGATTCCCTGAAAGCTTTGCAAACTAACAAGCTTAATGGATTTTTAATGGCCCCTTTACAGACTTCTATAAGGGCAATGGAGGCAATGGTGGTGGGAGGTTATGCTTGTGCATAATATTAAAAATATTTTGAATGCTTCACAGCAGCATCAATACCCAGTAGGACTATATTCTCATGAAAAGTTACATTAAGGAATTTTTAACTGAATAGAGCAGGTATTAACTACTTTTACCATGAGTGCAACCAATGCAATGCTCCTGGGGACAGCACGACACTCCCAGTGCATTGAGCATCCCCACAGGATTAGTGGATTAAAACATAAAACAGTTGGGCACGTAACACCTCTGTCCAACATGATAAGAACTACTAATCCCAGAGTTGTGTGCAAATATGGTGTTGAAAGCTGTTGTGTGGTTAGAAAGAAACAATTGAAAGAAATGGGTTTGGAAAACCAGCAGTGACTCCAAAGAACAAGAAACTAAAACATCAAACTGAGATCAGCTGGAATTTGGAATGTTATCTTTAAGAGGAAAAGACTGGAAGAAAATTTTGGGGGATCAATAGCAGTTTAAAAGACTTTTATTATGGAGAAGACAGAAAATTTTGTGCATATATTACTTCCACATATCATTATCTTGTTTCAGACCTCTATTTTATTGCTAAAACAATAAGCTAAATTTTATTTTTGTGGAAATTATGTTAATTAATGTGTAATTATTTACTTGATTCAGTAGCTACACAGAGGTACCTGGAGGCCAAATATGTTCGCTTGTGATGATAAGACCATCTAGACTTAGGCATATTATCACACTGTCAGGCAAATAGATCTTTCCCTGGTTTGCAGCTCTACTTTAGTGATTGTTCCAAAGAAAAGCTCTTAATCTGAACATCCACAAAATACTTGCAAAGAGATGATATTTTTGTCTCTGTTGCAGTGTATTTTTAAAGACCAAAACTGTTAAATATTATCCTTTTTATTAAAAAAAAATCTAATTTGCAACATTGCTTTAATTTTCCTTTGCAAATGAACCACCACAAATACAATACTCCTCATTTTACTCAGTGTTCAGATCAATTTGACTTATCAAGTTTAAATCAAGTTTGAAAAAATGCTTAATTTTGTGTTTGGGCACTCCATTTTTTACATTAGATTCCCCATAATCAAAGCTAGCACCAGTCCACTTTTATTTTCCCAAAAGATGCCTCCTATTACCTGGAAATTTTTTCTACTTTGATTTGAACTCCTTTTTGCATAGAATAGGTCATATTAACTGTGTTCTCCTACCTATATGTAGGTGAAATCTGCGTTCTGGATATGTTTCCTAAGGAAGAGGGCCTTGGAGGGTGCATTGCTCTATAGCCTTGAAGGTGCTGCTCCATGTTATTGCAGAGGATGAAAAGCAAATGCTGCATTCAGTGTCTCCATTCAGTCTGATCGACCATATATAAAGAAAGTCTCTGACAAACAGTGTAGTCAAATCCATCTGTCTGCTGGGAGAAAAATCCTTAACAGTAGAATTTCGCACATTTTTCAGACAGCTGCCACTTAGTCTTTGTATCCCTGAACGTCAGGAAGGGAAACAATCACCAGGCCCCTGTTTCCAACATCGTAAGTGTTTTTCATCAACACTAACATTATCCTCGTAAAGTTACAGACATAACAAAGCCAAAGTTCCCTTCTTTGTTCAAGTAGTCTTGATTTCTTTCATTATTACCCCTCTTTCCTTCCACTCCCAAGTGTCCTAACTATTGAAACTCAAGTTACTTCATATCATAGTACCAAGCATGAGCTAAAATTCTCTGCTTTCAGAGTGTTAAGAATAACTAGATTTTATTCTTACTGTCAGAGCTCTGGGCGTCTGGGAGAGAAGACAGACATCTGTGCAATTATACTTTTTGTTCTCTTGAGCAAAATTGCATTCCCTATTTTTTGAACATCTTTACATAGTCATGCTACCAAGTTATCTCAGTTATGTTAGGCACGCATTTCTTTTCAGCTTGCCAGTCTAGGAGGTCTCAAAGTTCAATTGACTGACTGAGTCATCTACAGTATAAGTTCCTCTGTCTGAACATATCACTCTCATCTTAGATCAGCTCAGAGCCAGTCAATCCGTCGAACTTGGAACACATTTTCTCTAAAAACAGCCAATGATTTTTGACGAGATTAAAAAATACTACAGCTTAAACTCCATAGACTCTATTGACTAGATCTTCACTGACCATAGGAAGAATAAAATGCAGTGAATGTTTTCCACTCCACTTTCTCCCCCAGCCCCATATTCTTTCATTGCTTGATGATGAAATCAAGTTGTTACGACCTCAGTCTTGCTTGCATCCATCTGCAGATATTTAAAAACACAGAACATCCATTTTGGATCAGACCAAAGGTCTACCCAGCCCAGAATTTTGTCTTTAGTAGTGATCAAAACCAGATGTCTAAGAAAAAATATAAGGTAAGAAAGCAAGTGCAAATGATACATACTGAAAGCTTTCTCCTAGAGTTCAGAAATTTTCATCTCGAAGGCCTTCTAAACCATGGGTGATCTCTTTAAGTATCCTGAGGAACACCTCTGCTATGAATTTGTCCAGCTGTGACTTGAATGTACATAAAATTTTAGCATCTCGTTATAAGAATTTCCTCTACATCTCTGCCTTCACTTGAAGACCACCTTAAGTCTCCCACTAATGTCTAACTCTCTCCAGCTTTGTGCTGGAACACAGCGTGTTCAGTGCAGCAACTAGCTGATCTACTCTGTGCTGTTTGCAACCTCTCTGACCTAAGTCCCAGATCTCTTGCCATCCCCCTCAACTACCTCTTTTTCTGGTCTGAAGACCAAAGTTAATTATGTTCCAGCTTCCTTAGTCAGCTGCTCAATGATTTTTAACAACTGTGTTACAATTCTATGAACCTCCTGCTACACAGAATAGGACCACAAGCCAGATTTATATAGCAACATGATATTATTTAGAGT
This sequence comes from Dasyornis broadbenti, assembly GCA_013397935.1. Lineage (NCBI taxonomy): Eukaryota > Metazoa > Chordata > Aves > Passeriformes > Dasyornithidae > Dasyornis > Dasyornis broadbenti. Next base: position 1,237,325 of record VZRN01004522.1, on the reverse strand, counting down.
CAGTATATGTCACTATCATACATTCTCTGTTTTGTTCTCTATTCTATTATTAATAATTCCTAGTACTAACTGAGTTTTGATCATTAAGAAGAGTAGAGATGATATTTCCAAAAGAAAGCCTGTTATAATACAACGATTTCATTCCTGAGTGGTAACAATGAGCTCAGAGTGTCTCATTCCACACGTAAAGATTAAATTATTTTTTCCATGTGCATGACTTTTAAAATTTTTATTTATTGGATTGTGACCGCTGTATTAATGCCCAGATACTAAGTTTTTTTACATCTCTGTACCATTGTTTTTCATTTTGCTCTCAGGCACATTATTTTTGTCTCTCAAGGATTTACAATCTTGGTTGCTTTACACCAGAACAGCACCTCAGTCATTGCGGAGACCTCAGAGCCATTAGTCATGTTTCCTTCAAAACATCATCTATACAGCCACATCATCTCATCAAAAACTCATTTCCTCTTCCTGTGAAGCACTGCAGGTTCTTAATACAATCCAGACTGCTGTGTGAAGAAGCTGTGAACAAGCCTATGCAGTGAGTTGAAAAGAAAGCTTTAGAGAATGCGTAAACACATCAAGCTCCATAAACCATGATTGAGTTAAAAAACTATAAACCCCTTCTCTTGGAAGAGCAGAGGTCCTAATGCCTGGGTAGGAATAAGGATGTCCCTAGTCCTGCCATCCATGTGCCCAATTCACACACATCTGATGGAGGACAACCTGCCCTCGGGCCAGCTAAGGAGACGACACAAGAGTTCTCTAAGAGCTTAATCATCATTGATGGCAAATTTTCTTTTGAACTGCTCGTATAGTAGGTGAATTTGGGTTTGAGGAAGAGCTACAGCTCACGTAATAGAACAACAGGCAGAGCCAGTGTCTCCCAAAGGGAAGGTTAACTATGAACTGTGCAAATTCATGCTGTTATGCTGAGTGTACACACAGAACATGAAAGGTGGTATTGCTTTCTGGTTTTCCTACTATTAAATACACTAGTGTTGTCAGTTCTTAAACTCATTAACTACAGGACATTTAAGTTCTGCCAGTTTTCTTCCCAATCCTACTGAGAGTTTCTTATTTTTTATAAATTAACTCATCCTCAATTGCTTTGATCCCCTGAATTCCCAGTCAGTTCATTCCCTGATGAGACCAGAGGCTTAACTTGTTTCCACTTGAAAATGAGCATATACACACACATATACACACACAGTGAAAGTGTAACTTGTAACTTTTCCAGTTCATTATTTACCCATATATTTAGTTTTCATCTTCCCTTTGGGGAGTAAGTTCCCTAAAGTGCAAAGTTTTAATCATAAGGCTTGTGGCTTTTTGCTCAGTGCCAAAAGTACTGTTTCTAATAACATTTTGGCTCTGCTTGTGTATCCAGAGGTCTACTGCTTTGGGGGAAGGAAAAATAATTGCCTTCCAATATCAGTGCCCAGTATAACACACATCTTTGTAAACACAGAACAGGAGAAAGGCTGCCCAGAATACAGCTACCCTCAACTTCAATGCGCACAAAGTGAAAATCTCTGCCCCTTGTTCAACTTAGAATTAATAAATAATATATTTACTTTTTTTGTTGATTGCTTAGATATTTTCTGCTGCAGTTTTGTATGTTCTTGCTTTGAAAAAAAATGTCCAAACTAATGATGCTGCTGGCATCCTCTTTGTCCATGCTGTGCAAACTCTGTCTTCCACTTACAAACTTTCACAAAGCAGCATAATCATTTGCAGATCTTGCATCTTTTCAAAATCTCAGATGTTTTCCATCTCTATGTGACATTTAGTGAGGATTCTGACTTAGAACTCTGCATGATTTTTCACTATTTTCTGTCTTTGATTTAATTTTTTTTCTTTTATCTACCACATTTTGGTTTCCCTTGCAGAACATCACCACTGCTAGAGGGTTGTCTGTCTGACATGGAGTCAGTGGTAGTGCATTTTTCTGGACAAATATTAATTGCTTTGTCAAAAGTCTGTTCTAGAACTTCCCAGGTTTCCCTATGTGTGTGGTTTATTCAAAATGTCTTGTCTCTGGTCTCTTTTCAAGCCTATTAAATCTATTCCCAACAAAATGATAAGGCTGCTTCTTCCACTAAGAAAAGTCAGAAGATCACCTTAGCCTTTTTGTCTACTCTGACATCATCACTCATATTTCGTGTTCACACAAGTGCCAGTGCTTTTCAGATTTCTATAATTAGTTTCACAGCTGGTCACCTATGCATGACTAAACTGAAAATTATTCAAAAGCAGGACTGCTCCAGACTAGGCTATTTTCAGAAATAAAGTCACCATATGGCTGTCATTTTGTGTGTGGTGTATATTTGCTGTAATATTTGTTGTACATTCACTTGACCTTTTTAATCACAGAATCATAGAATGGCCTGGGTTGAAACGGACCTTAAAGACCATCTAGTTCCAAGTCCCCTGCTGTGGCCAGGGACATCTTTCACCAGACCAGGTTTCTCAGAGCTCCACCAGACCTGCCATTAAACACTTTCAGGGATGGGGCATCCACAACTCCTCTGATACGAAAATTTGGGCTCTTCCTTAGTAAAACCTGGTTTTGCTGTCCTTTACCTTTTGACTTCCGCATTTCTAGTGCTTCAGGTCTGAGAAGTTTAGATATATCATTCCTTAGTTTTCTCTTTAGGTGGTGCTGAATAGAGAAAGGTAAAGGAAATGTTGTACAAAAGCAATACCCACCCCCTGTATTTCTCTGGGATAAAGAAACCTGACAAAAGCAAAAATATTCTGAATTATCCTGTTTTCCAGTTCCAATAGCTTCTAAAGCCAACAGAAAGGCAGAGCACACTGCAGTGACTCATCCACTAGAACAGCCCCAAAGGGTTCCTGTTGCTGGGACTTTCTCTTGGGTGGCCCTGTTTTCCTTGCTCTCGTTGGCACATGTAGCTGTCTGAATCAGCTTGTGCGACACCTCCAACTACATTGTACTCTTCCATCTTCACCTCTGTCCTCTGGGGCCTTGCAGGGGAATGGGTGAAGTGAGGTTAGGGAGAGCAACCAGGCAAGGCTCCAAGAACAGTGGAACCATCCCAGGCCAGAAGAGCTTCCAACAGCTTTGATCCAGCATCACTTGGAGCTAACAAACAGCTTTGTCACCTCAGTTTGTCCCTGCTTTCACTTCAAAGGTCTGTTTCCTCAAATTCCCCATTTGTGTGCTTGCTAGTTCAGACTTCAGTTTCCTTCTGAAGCCAGACAGTTCCAAGAGGAAACCAAGACACACTGACAAGATCACCATGATACTCAGTCCAAATCAGCTGCATGGGAGTGTATCACATCACTGTTGTTTTTTCTGGCAGTGGTATTGTTCTAACAGCCTCGGAGCCAGCCTTGCTCTCTGTTTCTTCTCTGCACCCTTGTAAGAGCACAAGGCACAAAACACAGTGCTGCAAAAGCACTGCTCTGATGAGCTCTGACATAGCCTTTTCATTCTTTTTGTCCCTTTGAACTGAAACAGAGAGATAAGCAGACCCCAGAAAATAATGAGTATGTGTCAGAGACACAAGAAAACTGGAATGCTCTGAAGGTCACCAATACTAATGGTTGTGTGACATACAGATGGTACTGGTTTCCTCTGGAGGGTGCTAGGACTGCTCAGGGAGGACAGGGGCGAGCCCACACCAGCTGGAGTTTTCTTCACAGTGATGTAGTTTCCAATAGGTACCTCTGAGAGGCAAAACTCTGGGTTTTCTGCTCAGTGACTGAGGGGAAGACAAAGTTGTGCTTCATCACTGCTTGAATTTCAGGTGGCACTGTGTAGTAATAGCTTATCTGTAAAGATTATGCAGCTGTTACTCTGTATATTGTTTCTGGATATTAGAATTTTCATTTGTGAAGTTGGTAGTGCTGTGCAAAGCTGACTGGAAATTTTGTTATTACAGAAAATAGTTATTCAGTTTTCACACCAATCTACTTCCCAGAGTAATTCTGGCACAATCCTTTTGCATAAGCAGAGCTTGTTCAGATTGAAACTGAATTTAATGTTAACCTCAACTCTAGAAGCACAACCTATGAAGTTGCCAGCAAAAGAAAAATTACTTTAATATTAGAAATTACTAATATCCAGAATCTTTAACTTCCCATGTTTTCTAGTGTTATACTATTTTTATGTATAGACCAAGGTCAAATTGTCTTTACTATAAAATTCATATTACGGTGTAGTATTAAAAAAGGGGGAAAACCAGAGGGGGAATACCCAAGTCATTAACGTGATCATTGGTTTGTTTTCCCTAAAGTATGCACATTTTCTGAAACCCTGAAAAATTTTTAACCCATTCAGGAAAGAGAAAAGTATTGAAATCTCAAAGTTCTCCTAGGATTGTATAAAGTTTTTCTGTCCCTCTCTAATGTTAAGTGGGACTTGCCTGACCAAATGTAGATAACTCTATCTAAATTAGTCACACCAGCTTCTTCTAATAATCAATAAAGGCAATTAAGTATTGCCAAGGTAAAATTAATTTCATCCTAAAGGAGATATCTACTTTTGGTCAAATGAAATGTGCTTTAAAAATATTTATGTCTCTCCATTGGTCACAGGAGACACAGACAAACCTGCACAGACACAACTATCTATACCATATCTTAGCTATATAAATGCAGGTGCAACAAATCGAAATTCAGGCCCTAATTTTTCAGATTGTATTTCACACACAGTGTAAGCCACTAGATTGGGTAAAATGGACTAAATTACTTTCTTTCAAGGCAAATACAGGAATTAAAGAGGGTTGTTGATCAGCTCTGATGCATTCTTACCATTACTTATTTCTCAAACACAGTGTCGAAAATTACTAATCCATTAAAATTTATATTTTTTATTCTTGCTTTTTGTTTTCAGACCAAAATCTAAACTTCTGCCTTGTGTCAGTAAGATACCAATACTACACTTTAGAAAAGAGTTCAAAAATTGAGCTCATTATAAAGCAAGAATCTGTTCACCTGAGGCACCAAAAGAGTTTTTTCAGTGAGAACCTGTGGATCAGGATTGTATGATGCAAGACATACATGATAATAGCAGCTTGAATGATTTAAGTAACATAATTTGTTTCTTATCTGAACCATACAGCACACAGTCAGCAAAAATGTCTATGGGGTTTTTATGCTTTTTTATTATGAATATGTTATTAATGGTTCAAAACTAATCACAAAGGAATAAAAAGGTGCCCTTATAGCCTTGCTCCACAGACATTCTCTTCAGGCCATTGGAAGAGAATTTATTTGCTCTCCTGAATAAATTATTGTGTTTCAGAGGCTGTATGGAAGAGAGTTTAAATGGACAACTGTTGTAAAAGGCCTTCTACAGCATCCTTAACTCCCTAGTCAGTGCCTTTCCTGCAAATAATTGACTTGCAAAAACACCAAGCAAGGATGTTCTTCAGCTGTGTTGTGGGATTTATACTCCTAATCCCAGAGGTTCGTAGTTGATTCTGGCAATTAGTATTTCAGTTGAGCAGTGTCAGTGACTTCTGACAAGGCTGATGGTGAAACTGGTGTTTTGCAATTGAATATTGGTAGCAGCCCAAGTGATTTGCAATTATTATGTGGAAATGAAGGGTGTTTGTGTATGTCTGGAAGACTTCTTGAACACGCTGCACATCTCATCGTGCGTGAAAAAAAATTGCTTGCTAAGAGAGCTGTTGCTCTGTGAGACTCACAAGAAAAATTCAGTTCACAACCCAAGTAGCCTGGCTAAAGACCAGGGAAAAGAGGATTGACAGGATCCTAGGAGGAGACCCAATAGTACTCTGTTAATTTCCTACAGAAAACTCACTAATAACCACTCAGAGAAACTATATTTTTTTTCCTCCTTTTTTTTCTTCTTCCCTCTTTTGCAGTATCTTCTTAGGGCAAAAAAATCTGGCATAGAAATTATGAAGCAAAAAGCTATAATTTAATATTTCTGCCCTACATCTTATGCCAGCATCTATTACAAGAAAAATGCATATGCAGTAAAACTTTGTCAAGATGTCATAACTGGGATATCCATCCCAGTGAATCTATCCAGGAGACCCAAGCAGGAGCAAAAGGAGACCAAGGCTGAGCTGAAACGGAGCCTTAATACCATCAGCAGGGCTTGGGGATGCCACAGGTAGGGCTGACTGGGGACCAGCACAGTCCACTTATGCATCTGATCAACAAGCAAACATATTTTTTCATGAAAAGAGTAATAAGAGCAGATAAATGACAGATCATGTGGTTTGGTATTGATGTAAACATTTTTCTAATTTTAGTTTCCCCGTATTTTGGAAATATCTATCCCTCACAATATTTGTTTTCTTGCATAGGGTGCTCTTGATCTTTCTTGTAGCAACATTAGTCAGACTTAAAATGGGAGATGCCTCTTCATGTTGAGATAGCAATTGAAACAAAGCAAGGTAGGAATATCTGAATGCTCACAGCCAGAGGAAACATTGGCTTTGACCTCTCTGAGAGCTGTGGTGAACATCTGAGTGCACAGGCCAGATTTCAGCATGCTCCATGAGCCAAACAGGAATACCTGCTAATGAGCAGTCCATTTTCTAAGCAAATGCTGAATGGATGTAATTAAATATGCACATTAATGCTTTCTAAAACTAGAATTATTTAACAGACCCAGTGATGCAGAAGAACGCTCTATCCCTAGTAGTCAGAACATTTCTGTATAGACTAATCTTTGAGCATAAAAGTAATAATATTTGATGTGCCCAGGCTATTCATGGGCTCATTTTGCCTCCCCCCTTCACTACCCATTCTCTTTATGGAGAAACTATGCAAATATTTCTAAATGTTTCAAATATATTATTTAAGCTAACTAAAAATGAATTGTATCTAAGAGCCCAAATTATTAAGCTCTCAATTAAGATAGAGGTCTCTCTTTGTTTTCAGCCACGGCAGGAAATAAAAAACCTGAAAATCCTTGGATTCACAAATGACCAGATTTTGGCTTTAGGGTCTGCAACTCCCCATCTCCCACCTTTGGTGCTGGATTCTTAGAAGGCGATCCCACTTCCCTGGAAAAAAAAAAAGTTTTCCTTCAAAGCGGATGAGGAGGGTCACAGGTTTTATCAGTCTAATAATCAAGCTGAATCATAAACAGATATATTTCTATCAGCAAGTTTAATTGGAAGTTCTGATGTTTTTACTCAAATCACTTCCAAATAAGAAAGTGGCTAACTTTATAGATTTTATATATTTATTTATATGTATTATATATCTACTCTGTTCTATTTTCTGTTACATGTGGATTGAAAACTGGGACAATGGCTGGGAACTAGACTGTCTCCTCTAGAAGGAAAGATTAAGAGAGCTGGGACTGTTGAGCCTAGAAAAGAGAAGGCTCAGGAGCATCTTATCAAAGTATATAAATTCCTGAAAGGAAGGCGCTAAGAGGCTGAGCCATGCTCTTTTCAGTGGTGCCCTTTGACACGAGGACAATGAGCACAAATTTAAACATGGAAGGTTCCATCTAAAAATCAGGAAATACCTTGTCCTGTGAGGGTGACTAAGAAGTATCAGAGGTTGCTCAAGGAGTTTGTGGAGCTTGTGGTCCTTGTAGATATCCAAAAGCCATCTGGATGTGGTCCTGGGTATCTGTCTCTGGGTGGCCCTTCTCAAGCAGAGAGGTTGGACCACACAACCTCCAGACGTCCTTTCCAACCTCACACCTTTTGTGTGCGTTATTGATTGCCATCAATACCTGCTGCATTTTGGTACAGTCACCTCTGTACTTTTCAAGGTATTTTTTTAAACTTTCAAAACATTTTCAGAGTGGGAAAGAGCAAAAGAAATTTCACTAAAAAAAAAATGGTTTTTCTCTTTCCTCTTTACTGAAGGAACAATTATTTGCTGTTGTTCTCCAGAGACTGGGCAAAAGAAAAGAAGAAAAGGCAACAAAATTAATTACATTATTAAAAATATTAAATATTAAAATTAGTAATTTTAAAATTAAAAATGTTAAACTTAATAAAAATAATTTCCTAATATCTAACAAAAATGCTTTTTTTGTCTCACTCCCTCAAGAATTGATGAAATTAGTTTTTGTATCACAAACCCAGCAGACTTGTAGAAAGATCATTGCAACCTTTTCCATATTTTACCACAGCTCCCACATGCCTCACCTGCAGATTTCCTCCCTTTCTCCTAAACCCATTCTCTCTCTTCTAGAATAAGCAAATCTAATTATTTAGAACATTTCCTCAGAGGTGATGTTTTCCAGCCTCTAATCAGCCTTGTATGCCTCCTTTGGATTCTCTCCAATTTATCTTCATCTTCTTGAAATGGGCATAGTACCCCAGATGCTTCCTCCCCTAGCACAAGATGGTGAGCAATAATTACCTGGTTGTCTTTCTTCATCATTGCTTTTCCTATATTGCTGAAGGTGATTTGCCCTTTTATAAACACCTTGTTGATGCTGGGTTCAGTTTTCTGCCCATTTTAGCTCCACTGCTTTTTGCAATGGTGTTGCCTAGTTGGCTACTCTTTATTTTCTATGTATGTAATTGATTTCACAAGGTATTGCACATTAGTGTTTTGTTGAATCTCATTTTGTCGATTTTGAACCAATTATCCATTAGATTGAGGTAATTTTAAATGTTAATCCTCTGCTCCACCTAGCTTAAACCATTCTTACTTTAACATTAAAAAACGTCATAAATATAATGATTTTCATTACATAATTAATTGATATTTACAAAAATTATTTAGCATATTTCTTCAAGCAGTGGTTAAATATAGAAGTATTTCAGCTACACTTTGAATTTTTGTGTTTATAATTTTTGCCTTGGTATTGAAACTTCTACTCCTGCCAAATGGTCCCCTGGATTGGGGGGACCAATTGGAATTCAATGAATTTCAAAAACCTGAAAACATAGTCTATTGATTTAACCTAGAGGCACTAGTAATCATCTAAAAATCTAAAGATGAAGCACATACTAAGAGGAAATATGGATACTATCTTTATCATATGGTCAAAAATCTAATCTGTGACCCAAGTAGTATTTTATACTTAAGTAGAAAAGTTCAAAGGTTTGTGGATTGTATTCTCTATGGCTAATAGGAAAATGATAGATCTTTTATTACTAAAGCAAATACTCTGGCTTCCAATGTAGTAAATGGGGAAGATAACCGTCTCTGAAGGTCTCTGAAAGGAAATCCAGTCTATCTAGGTTAGCTACCTATGCTAGGCATTTGGATCCTCTTTTTATATGATTTTCAAAGAAGGAAACTAATTTCATACATCTTCCTTTAGAAAATCATGTCTCCACTCATATTGTGTTTGGAGAGAACAAGTGATAGATCAAATCACACAATAAATGTAGCTGGTAAGAAATTGATGCAATTCAGAAAAAAAAAAAATGTTCACAAGCAATCTTTTCAAACTGTGTATGTTGTGGAGAATGGATTTAAGACTCAGGGGGACCCCACATCACATCAACATTGCAACTGGAGCCGGTCCTACAGCAGAGAGCCCAGAAACAGAACACAAAAATACAGAACATGGCTTCACATAAGGATCACACTTACACATCTAGATGGCCTTCACTCCCAACCTAACAAATTCCCACTCTTTTATGCAGATTTACCAACGTGGGATCCACCTACTTTAGTTGTCTTTATACCATGCTCAAATCACACTGTACATGTATCCTAAAAGTGTAGTAGTGGAAGGATGCATTAATAAATAGCATTTCCTTAGCAGTGACTTGTATCATTTGGGAGTCAAGATCAACATTTCTGAGGATAAAATTCACTTGAGGTGGATGAAAAGTACCTGTTACATTAAAAGACAGCACGAAAATGTTATATCTTCTTTTGTTTCTTTGTATCCTAGAATGGGAGGAAGGGAAAGAGCAGGTTAAGATAACTTCTGATGTTACTTGGTTTGGGTTTTTTGTTGTAGTTTTTCGAGAAAACCCTGTGGAATTATTATTTTGATCCTAGTCATCTATATCACAGGTTTGAAGACCATAATTTTAACATATAGTATGATTTTTTTATTTGTTGTACTGGGGAGATGAGCAACTTGAGAGCAGCCCTGTGTGGAAGGACTTGGGGGTGCTGGTGGAGGAAAACCTGAACATGGCCAGGAAATGTGCACTCACATTCCAGAAAGCCAAACATGTCCTGGACTGCACCAAAAGAAGTGTGACCAGTAGGACAAGGGCCAAGGAAGGCAATTCTCCCCTTCTTCTCTGCATTCAGGAGACCCTACCTGGAGAACTGTATTGAGCTCTGGCACTGCCAACACAAGAATAATGTGGACCTGCCAGAGAGATTCCAGATCAGGATCATGAAAATGGTCACATGGCTGGAGCTCCTCTCCTATGGAGACAAGGCTGAGAGAGCTCAGGCTGGAGAAGAGAAGGTTCTGGGGAGACCTTATTGCAGCCTTTTAATAATTAAAAGGGCTATAAGAAATATGGGGACAAACTTTTTAGTTGACCCTGATGCAATAGCAGAAGGAGTGATGTTTTTAAACTGAAAGGGGACAGATTTGCAGTAGATAAGGAAGACAATTTTTATTATTATAGTGGAACAGATTGCTCAGAGATGTGGTGAATGCTCCTGGAAACATTCAAGGTCAGGCTGGAGGGGGCTCTGAGTAACCTGATCTGGTTGAAGATGTTCCTGCTCATTGCAAGGGGTTTGAACTAGAAGAGTTTTAAAGATCCCTTCCAGCCCAAACCATTCTATAATTCCTTTCCATACAGGGGCATTTTTAGCACAGCATGATTTGAGTAAAAATGGAAAAACAACCTTTCATACATTCTTCAGATGTGGATATTGTCTTGTAAAGCACAGAAAAGAATGGGTCAGGAGCAGAAGTCTGAGCAAACTCTTAGTTACAGGCTGAGTCAGACCCATGTCCCCAAAGCATTACTTTCCTGATCACAGTCTGAAAGGTGCTGTATAATGGAACATAGCTGAGGTCATTGCTATCCACTTTCAGAGCAGTGTGATTGACACTAGCATTGTAAGCTTTCTTTAATTACAAGATTGCAGTCTCAGAGAACAAGCCCTTACCCTTAGCAAAAGAGAAATATGATTAGTTAATTCCACAGGAGAAACCAGGCTAGAATGCAAGAGAGCAGGAAGAAAGGCTACAGAATTGGTCTATACAGGGAAAGCAAGACATACTGAGAATGAATCAGGTGTCAAATACATGAGAGAGAAGAAAAGGACAGAGGTGGGGTTGAAACTTCAGACATCCTTATGTTAAGCTTGCTTCACCCCTAAACTTTGGAAACTTAAGTATCAAATTTGCTTTCATTATAAGCCTGTTATCATTTTATCACAACCTGCATTAGCACTATTGGGCCTTATATGCATGTTTTATATGAGCAGATAATTCTGTGATTGGAGATTTCCATCCATCCAGGAAAAGCCTTCCCTAGTTGTGATCACTGAAGAATATTTGACTTGTGTCGTACAGGTTTGCTTTATTGTCGCCCAGTGATGAAGGGCAGGGCTGCCCAACACCACACTCAGGAAGCATCCCGCACATTCATCTCAAACCAGATTTTTTCTTTTACCATTCCTTGACCAAATTTTTCACTTCCCATGTGTCTGCCTTTCTCCACTCATGTCACTCCCAAACAATTTTACTTCTTCTGTACAGCCAGGACAAAGTCAGAAACACAGTCATCTACATGCAGCCTCAACATTTATTTCTCTGTATCATGCCAACACTGAGATGAACACAAAAAACATTAAAAAATCTTTTGAAAGCTATTAGTGTTGCTGTCTTAAATTCAGCAGAGCACATATGTTTACCTAGAGTGGTGCTGCACCATGTTCAAGACTCTTTGAACATGAATGATTTCATGGCACAGGGCAGCAGCCTACAAAGCTGCCCTTTTGTGTCCTGAAAGCCTCAGTACAATTTTATATCTGTGCTAATTAGTTCTGCTTCACAGAGACCACGTAGTTCTCAGCCCCTCATCTAGATCAGTTATCTCTGGGACTATATACTGCATACAGGGAATGATGTGTTTCTGTATAAAAAAGATGAAGATGTTGTCATGAAGGGCAAACTAGAATTAAATCAGTTTTTTCCTTTAAAATATTGGAATAAATGTGTCCAGGTTGTTATCAACTTTATGGGGTGAAGAAAGAAAAGGAAGAGAAAAAAGACGAAAATTACAATTTAATTTAGTAGCATGAATTCCAAATCAAAATTGTGCTTGAAAATTTTAGCAGATACACATTAATACAAAATCTGCTAAGGCTTTTTAATAACATGATTAGTCATAAGAGCATTAGTTCTCATGTTTAAGATTAAATATATTTGAATGAGTATACATTGTTTTGTGTCAAAGTGAGAACAGACTGTTCTTTATGTAAACCTAAATAATTGTATGGCTCTAAATGTGGAAAATTATTCACAAATCAGGTGAAGAATTTTCTGTCTATCCCACAGGTCCAGTGATGTCAGCATTGTTACTGCTATAGTTAAATCTTTTTGCGTGGGTAAAAGAGGCAAACTGAACCCTAATATAGATTTGAAAGAAATGGGAAAATTTGTAAATGGTTTAAAATTTGTTGTTGCTGATAAGAAAAAAAACTCAAACCCAAATTGTGTAAGTATAGCTGAAAGTGATTTATTATCAAGTAAGCTGTCTCTACAAGATCATTAGTTCCAGATGGCATGATACACATTAACTGCATGTAAATGTGTGTGTAGGAACTACTCCATTAGTTATAATGAACTAATCAGAAAGCGTTCAAAAATAAGTAAATAAATAAAAGTCCACAAGAATGTGACTCTTAATAACTCCCAGAAAGAAATAGTCTGAAATGAAGTAAAGAGAGAGAGACATCTGCCATTTTCAGTGAGGTTCTTGAAAATTAAAATATATAGGGCTAGAATTTATACAGTTTGAACCAATACTAGAAGACCAAATGTCATTTTTCACCTCAAATTCTATGTCTGTGACAAACATTCAAAAGTACGTTATTTTGTCATGTTTATTGGGACTATCAGTCTCCCACATGACTGAGGAGAGAGAAAATAACTGACCATCAATCCCATAAAAAAAAAATTTTAGTCATCAGGTTTATGCATGCAAATACCCTGGTCCTAATTGGGAAGCTCTGAATCATGGTTTCTAATCAATACACACAAATGGGAAGAGGTTTGAGAACAAAAGCAAGGCCATAAATACCTGGCACAAACCCAGAGATTCTTATAAAATAAAGAAATTAACAGTTTGGGAAAGCAGAAACAGAGGAGATTGAAGAAATTAGATGGGCAAGTTGTTTGTTTATAGCTGACTTTATAGGGTAAAACTAAGCTGGAAACTCAGCTACCACCACTGGTATCAGCAAAGACCTTGGTTTATTTGTTTTACAATCCTAATTTTTGCTCCAGCTACTAAGTAGGACTGCTGAGTTGCACAACCTTAGTGTGAAAAATGAGCACACTGTTGTATTTGATGGGTATGAATGAAACATCCCAAACTGGCAAAAAAGATCCATTCCTATTCTATAAGGAAAAACTGCTCAAAAGCAGCCCAACCCACAGCTTTTTAATTTTTCAGGGTTTAAGGGAGGGAGAATAACAGCATCTGGCTCAAGAGCTTGGTATACCACCTTTGCTCAGCCCAAAGCACATTACAGCAGCTGAGTTATAAACCCCACAGATGGAAAAGGGGGTTGCAGCAATGATGTTCTTTTAAATGCAGCCAAGTTGCTTGGGTACTCCATATAACATAAATTGCTGAAGCACTCCAGTACTTAACTAGTTACAGTATGTGAAATTGGGTTTAATTTGACAATGCTGTAGCTCAGCATTGTTTGCCTTCCAATTATATACATTGATTAGACTTTGAACATAATGAGCTCTTGCCTGAGGGGGGTCTGACAACAAAAGCAATATTTTAGGAACTCAAGGCTGTAGGGTTGTAAAGTGAAAATTTGCTTGAATACAGTTTCAGAGCAGGCTGTTTCAATAAGTTAATATTCAAAAGTCCTGTGGTTAGGAAGTGCAAGGTTTTGTTGTAACTCCTGGTTCCATATAAGTAATGCAAATGTTATTTTTATTCTACATGCACATTAAACACATAATCTCCATTCCTGTTAAAACAACCCAGGTAGTAAACACTCTAAATGTATCTTGGGTTAATATGCACAGGATGGAAATTAAGTTGCACTATAGCATACATTACAATAAAAACTAGCGAAGTGTGTAATTACTGTTACTGTGCTGTATGTTACCATATATATCGCTCAGTGTAGCCACAGCGGTAACCATCTTAGTGTCACTGTCTTAATTATAGCAGTTTTATTGTTATTATTATTGTCAGTCTTTAAGCCTTTACTAAATCCAAAGCTCAAATTCAGCAAAGCACAAAAGCATGTGTTTCATCTTAAGCAGGTGTGTAGTCCCACAGAAACTAGTAGAATAACAAAAACTTCAAAAATACACATTTTGGAATGAATGGGATTAGTTACACATCTCAAATTAATGATAGGCACACCAGGGATTGATATCACCTCCAAAAGAAATATTAATTCAGTGAAGATTCTAAGCCCGAGCTTCTTGTTGACTACAGGTGATTTAATTTCCATCGATCCAGTCCTAACAAGTCATCTACAGTCTCCACAACTCCAGCGTCTTTTCAGCAAGGCTGGAAAAAAAATATACCTGATGCTGACAACAGGAGACGCCAAATCTGAAGCCCTTTAGGTGTAGCAGGCCTAAGAGCCTGCCTCTATTGTTTATTTTATCTATTTCTGCTATATTTATTTTGCTGTTGCTGCTGCCCTTCTCCATATTCCTGACAAACACCATGCGTTTGTTGATTCCCAATGTTTTACCCAACCGAAACCAGATCAATAGGTCTCTGCCAATATCTGGGGTTATAGTGGCAGGATTCATATAGATGTGTAAACTAGAACTACAAATGGATATAAGTACCTGAGTCTAAAATTTCAAATACCAGAAACACTTTAGGTGCTGCCTAACTCTAGAGGTTCCAAATGTCCCCAAGTCTTCTATCCTGGGAATAATGTATTCTGCCTGTAAATAACTGAAAATCAACGAATCATAGCACATAGTACAACTATGCAGATAACTTACTATAAAATTCTATAGTTTAAATAAAATAATTATTGTTTTATTGGTCTGGTAAGATATACAAGATCTCCTCATGCTGCTGTAAAAATCCTTTTATGATATAGAAATTTTAAAAATTTTTCTTTAGCCTACACATTGGTGTGATGGCACCCATACCCTAGGGAGCACCCCTACCTGTGTGTTTGGTCTGCATAGGACTAGACAGCACTTCTTAAACACTAATTTGAGCTGTAACTAGGACTCATGAAGAGAAAGGCAGCCTTTCCTTTGTCCTTGCCCCTTACTGCCTACAAACACAACAAATAAGTGTGATGCCCAGAGGAAATAATTGTTTTTTTCTCAAAGAACAGTGCCTGAGAGAAATGTCTGCATGTTTTCTAAAGGCTGGCTTTTTGAAGGAAGGACAATAATATCGACCCTATCTGTGAATGAATAAGGTGAAATTCTACCTTGGACAGACTATGTTTTCAACACTCCTTTTTAGTGTTTCATAGAATCACAGAATGACTTGAGCTGGAAGGGACCTAAAAGATAATTTAGTTCTAGTCCCACTGCTGTGGGCAGAGGCACCTTCCACTAGACCAGGTTGCTCAAAGCTCCATCCAGCCTGGCCTTGAACATCTCCAGGGATGGGCGCGTTCACAACTTCTCTGTGCAACCTGTGCCAGTGCATCAGCACCCTCACAATACAGAATTTCTTCCAAATATCTAGAGTTGCTCTATTTCAGTTTGAATTAATTTCCACTTGTTCTGTCACTCCAGCCCCTTGTAAATAGTCTCTCTTAATCTTTCCTGTAGGCTCCCTTCAGGTACTGGAAGGCCACAATTAGGTCAGCCCTGAAGCCTTCTCTTTTCCGGGCTGAACAATCCCAATTATCTCAGCCTTTCCTCACAGGAGATGTGCTCCATCCCTCTGATCACCTTGGTGACCCTCCTCTGGCCTCACTCCAACAACTGTTTCCTGTGCTGGGAGCCCAGAGCTGATGCAGCGCTGCGGGTGGGGTCTCACCAGAGCAGGGCAGAGGGATGGAATTCCCTCCCTCAACTGCTGCCCACAGTGCTCTTGATGCAGCCCAGGACACATTTGGTTTTCTGGGTGTGAGTGCCCATGGCCAGGTCATGTCCAGTTTCTCACTCAGCAGCATCTCCAGATCCTTCTGGGCAGGGCTGCTCTCAATCTGTTCATCCCCAGCTTGTACTGGTACTAGGGGCTGCCCTGACCCAGTTGCAGCACTTTGCCCTGGGTTTTGTTAAACCTCATGAGATTCCCACAGTCCCACTGCTTGAACTCGTCCAGGTCCCTCTGGATGGCATCTCAACCTTCAGGTGTGCCAACAGTACCCCTCAGTTTGGTGTCTTCTGAAAAATTGCTGAGTCCCTTCCTCTGTGTCATTAATGAGGATATTATATAACACTGGTCCCAAAACAGACCCCTGTGGGACCCCACTGACCATCAGGACTCTGAGCACTTTACCACTACCCTCTGGATGTGACTGTTCAACCCATTCCTTATCCACTGAACAGTCCATCTATCAAATACATGCCTTCCCAATTGAGAGAGAAGGATGCTGTGAGGGAGTGTGTCAAAAGTCTTTACAGAATTCCAGATAAATGACGTCTGTAACCCTTCCCTTGTGCACTGATGGAGTCACTCCATCATGGAAGGCCACTAGGCTGGTCAGGCAAGACTT
Organism: Dasyornis broadbenti; assembly: GCA_013397935.1. Lineage (NCBI taxonomy): Eukaryota > Metazoa > Chordata > Aves > Passeriformes > Dasyornithidae > Dasyornis > Dasyornis broadbenti. The sequence goes on along the minus strand of VZRN01004522.1, from coordinate 1,220,549 downwards.
GCCCTTGGTAAAGCTGTGCTGGTTGTATCAAATCACCTTCCAGTTCTTCATGAGCCATATCTCACTTTATCCTGATTCCCATTAATTTTCCTTCTATTGATGTTATCTTCATAGAAATGTAATGATTAAGATGAACTTATATCTTTTGTTAACATTTTATATTATTAAGGTACCATTAGGCGCTTTATAGCGGTATAATTCCTGACTTTGTTAAATAAACACTGAGACTGCACCATGTGACTTCAAAGTAGAAAACATTTGTTATTATAAATAAAATGGTATTGGTGTAGTGTCTGTACCAAAATTTGCTGCATAGAGAACAAAAGCTGGAAATATCAATCACAAGTGCTGTCTTCTTGTAAATGTGCTGGAGTAGTCCAGCAAGAGGAGGTGGATTGTATAAACAGTCTAGGCAGTTCCTTTATTTCATTTTGCAGATATTTACTGCATGAATAATGTATGACATTCACAAAAGGAAAGTAGCAATTCAGAAACTCAACTGACTACAAACTGGGCCTATTTTATTGGAGAATCAAAATTATCTGATGATTTTCTTGCAACTGGATACATAACCATAGCAGCCTCAGAACTACAGCTAAGTTTAAAGTCACTTATAATATCCCTGGGATACAGCAAAAGTCTTTTATTGGGAAAAATGTAATGAATTTTCTTTCTAAGAGAAAACCAGGCGACTGAGAGTGTTGCAAAGATTAGATGGCATGTAGCTGAAAGAAAGGGACTGTATCTTGCAACAGGCAGCATAAGAAGTAGAGCATTTCACCCAAGGAGAGAATGAGTCATTTAAAAATGTGAGTGGCAGCTCATTCCATAAGGACAAGGAACTGAAAGTTCACAGGAATAATATGTGAATAAAAATCTGTTAGCTATTGAGAAAAACAAAATGTCATCTTCCACATAGAATTCTCCAGCACCCAGGGAATTGAAAGAAGAATGCATTATTTCAAGAAATGCTCTACACAAAACTTTGGCCCTAGCCTTCCAAATGCTGACTGTCAGAAAAGAGGAATATTTGCAAATTATTGCCAGTAGAATAGCAACATTTTCATTACATGGACAACTGTGGGAAGGACCATATTTATTTCAGACATCGACTTCTCATAGCAGAAATTGTGGGCAAAATTCTCAGTGCTGTAAACTCACATAATTTGAAATTCTGCATTGGCTGAATATTTTTTAACGGCACTTTCTCAATGATCTGGCAATGTTCCCCTTATTTCCGAAAAAGCTAGCTATAAATGAAATGAGGGGGTGTGCTACACCCATTTTTAAGCACAATATTGCCAAGTATTGTATCATCTCTGAGTTAAACATCAACACTCCAGACAGATGGATAACTCAGGCAGATAAGACTGGGATTTGCAGAAAGCACTGAGATAAGTGGGGAAACACCAGAGCTAGCAAGGATAAAACTAGTGAAAAAGAAAGATAGAGCCTGTGCCTATTCTCTAGGAAGTGTTCTTGTAGAATTGAGTGACGATTTTTTCTATGAATAGTAATTTCTATGTATAGAGGATTATCAAATCAAGTGAAAAATTTTGCAAAAAAAGAGAGGGATTTTTAAAAGTAAAAATATTTTGCTTAAATTTATTCTCAATTAAATGTTTCACTTTCATAATGTCATAACATTTCATTTTGGCACTTTTAATGAAAGTTTGTTCAGTTTTTCTTCTTAAGATGCCATTCTTTCTTGAAGAAAGATCAACATTAGAAAAGGCAAAAGGAAAATTGGACAAAATAACCTGAAACTGACTGAAAGGGGTTTTTTGTTTGGTTGGTTTTTTTGGGGAGGGCTGGGGGGTTTTGGGGTTTTT
>VZRN01004522.1:1138658-1212051 GCA_013397935.1 Dasyornis broadbenti | reverse complement strand
GGGGGGACAATAACCATCATCTTGCTCCTTACCTCACAGGCATGAATTACTGCAGTGAGCTAAAAGTTAACCCAAAAAAGGTTGAACCATGCACTTGTCACCATAAGAGTTTCTAGGAACCAGGCACAGAACTTTTAACACCCATTCGTTAGCAGAGTTAACAGATAAGTCTGGAAGAATGAAGACCAAGCCCAGTGTCAGTGCTTGATTTAAATGTCTCATTGATGCTCCTTTTGTAACATTTGCTTAAATTTGTGACTTCTAAGTTGGTAAGTCTAGGAGTCTTCATCAAGCTGACTGCTTCTTCCAAACATTGTGAACCCATATCAAAAGCTTAGAGACTTGGCAACTTATGGAAAATCCATTTGAGTGTTAAAGCCAGAGTCCTAAAAGAGTGACTGACTCTGAAAGCATCAAGAACTACTTGTGTATGGAGGAAATCTTAATGATCATCAGTTACATTTAAATAAGCTTTCAGGAAGTGGGTGGTTTCAAAGCTTTTCATCAAAAATCAAGTCAAGGCAGCCTGTATTAATCGCTGTGGCAAATTATCTGCTATGCCCCAGAGATTGCACTCGGCATCATCGCAGCCAACGTGACAAAGGGAAGTTTTAAGATGGAGTATAAAGGAGAACAACAAAGCGTCTTTGTTCATTAAGATCTTTTCCCGAGCTGAAGAGGTAGCCAGGGAGTGTTTCTTTGAAATCTAGCAAGTAGATGTGAGCAGCTATCAGAAGAGCTGACCCCTTGGTACCGAGCAATAGGCAGCAAGCGAAGAGAGAAGCCAAGTAGGCTCCCTGCAGTATTGGTTTATTACTTGTCTGAGCGCTTGCAACTATTTTTGAGTCTATTAGAGAAGAAATGCAAAAAACTGGTAGGACAGAGTCAAAATAAGTAATGAAGAGGGCTATACTGGGAGTAGCATTCTGACTTTTGATAATATTCCAACCTTTCTTCCCATAATGGAGAGGGATTTTCTAGATTAAAACTTTTTTTATTTTTTTCCAGGCTGACCCTGATGGAGCTGCCACAGTCCCAGGCTTTTGAAGAAAACTTTATGTATTGGTTCGTGTTTTCCTCATAGTGCCATTTCTTTAATGAACATGTGAAGGTGGGAAAAAAAAAATCCCAAAACAATAAAGAGCTCAGAATAATCCCTGGGTAGATTTCCCATATTCATCATCTGATATGCATGGACCTGTCAAGTGGAGGTTCAGCTGCTACCTTCTTTCTGCTGGACTTCTTGTCACAGTTTTAATCATGTCTTGTGTTTAATCTGAATTAATTTAGGATCCTCAGCTTTCAATTTCAGCTCAACAGAAAACATTAATAAATGGAATAATTAATTCCAACACAGAGTAGATCAATCAAATCCGCAGCTTGGGAGCTATTTAAACACTTCTGTGACACTTTGTCTTTTCCTCATGGGTCAAAAAGTCATCAGCCTGCGACTGTGGTAGTAATCAAGAAAAAAAAATTAGTCAAAAATCCCAGTCAAAGTGACAAGACTGATGCCGCAATTTTGTTTACAAACAGAAAGTCTTGAGCTCTGCTCTGTAGCCTCTTGTGGTGGGGAAAGGTTGGTTTCAGCTAATTAATATATTGTCTGGCTGTGAGTCAGCTGATCTCTGAGAAGATAGTTTTATAAAGAAGAAAAACAATGTGTGCCTGTTGATTAAATCCCTTTATAGAAGGGAACAGATTGCAGGAAAGGAGGACATATTGCAGAGCAGAGGAAAGATCCCTCTCCCTGCTTCCACACTCCCTGTCCTCCCATTTCATATACAGCAGCCCTCAGATGTAGACAATCAGAACAATTTACATGATCTTGGTCAAAACGTAACATTCCAGTGTTGTCCCTGGCTTGTTTCATTTGCTGCTGTAAATACAGTCTGAAGGAGTCCAAATTCATCGTTACTGGCTGGAAATATCTTGAAGTGACAAGGCAGTGACAGCCTGCAGTACAACCTGCACCTGACCTTGCTGCAGCTGCAGCATCCTGCAAAAGAGTCTGCTTGGGGTGTTTGCTGCTTGCCTGGGGCAAAAACGTGGTGTGGCAAAGATGATATAAAGGATGGTGCTGCTCCCTTAACCACCCATTTCCTTTGGCTTTGTTGTGATGAAACACCCTTTAGATTTTGGAGTAATTTAATACCATTTTCTTCCTTCACACTCAGATTTCAGTGTAAAACACAAACTCTTTTGCTGACAAATCAAAGTTTGTTAAAATCACAAAACCATTTTAAAAGCCATTTCAGACCTCCCAGTTGGCCTAACTTGGATGTCCAAAGTCAAGTTTACTAGGTAGGCAATTAGGGATATTCTTGCCTCTTTAAAGAGTCGTGTACATCTAAAGCACAATCAAATTAAAAATACAATACTGTAAAAAACAAGATCTGAGATAGATATCCTTACTATTATGCCTTTTTTTTTTAATTTACTTCTTAGACCAAGACATTTGACATTGATAAGTAAATTATTTTTGTATTATTTCCAGGTGAATTATTTATTTGTCCATGGAAGATAAAGTTACTAAAGATGTCCTTAGCACTGGAGAGAATACTGAAGATATATCTTCATTTTAAGGATTCTGTGGCATCCTCACAAATACATAGCTGATATTTTGTATTCTCTACACAAAAGGTACTATAACAGAGCAGCTTCACCTTTACAGCTCAAGAAAGGCAGCTGAAAATAGTTCCTCCTGGATCCCATCAGTGTCACTGTTGGTGTCCCTCAGAGGAGGTCTTTGTGAAGGAGTGCAAAGCATTTAGTCCTCTGGGGCCAGCACACGTGTTTCCATTGTATTATTTGTTCCTGCTGGCCCAAGGGAAAAAAAAAAAACCGAAACATTTTAAGTCATAAACTTTACAAAATTGGAAACCTGTGTGCCAAACTGCCTTGAAATGTATGTTCGACCAAATTTTATTGGAACCTGTAGAGCACTGGATTCCAATGGGAAAAGAATTTATCTTCAGATACGATGAGAATAATTTTTCTAAGTCTTCTTGAATTTCTCCTACTCTCCTCCAGCTGCAACAGGACAATTTTTATTATATAATCTTTTTAAGAATGAAGATTGGAATTCATATGGAACGCTTGCACATTTTAAAGGTTTTGTTTATATTTTTATTTATATTGATAAATTTTGAATCAAAACTGTTTGAATAAATGAAAAATTTTCTCCATGAATTTATTCAAGAACTGTCCAAGGACTGGACAATTTTACAGGAAACTTACCTGTCTACCTCAGTAATTAACAAATTTTTCTTAATTCTTCTGAAAGATTTTAGGAAACATTGAAAGCTTAACAACATCCCTAACTGAAGAATCATCACCTAAACTGTTACACAAGCCCAGACTTTGTCACCACCATCGTCATCATCATCATCATCATCATCATCATCATCATCATCATCATCATCATCAACTTTTGACTAATTCTAATTAGGGAACATGGTTTCCATTTTACAACATGGTGGTTCTGCTGCTGTGCAGAGTAGGTTAGCATGTTTGCTTTAGAAATGGGATTCCTGGGAGTGGGGCAGGCTCCTCCCCAATGAGTTTTCACTCATTCTGCAGCATCATTGTGAATGTGAGTGCCAATCTTCAGAGGAAAGAAGAAACACAGGGGGCCCAGATGGACTTGATTTTTTTTTTTTAATTGTTCATATAGAAATTCCCTAGTCTAAATTGTAAAAAACAAGAAAGGGTCTAGATCCCTAAATATTAGATTTCTGTCAAATATATTACTTTTTATTCTACATGTCAGTGACAGCTCAGTTACTTATCTTAACCTTATGGGTGGAGAGTCAAACTACGATCAAGACCTTTCACTTTCCAGATGTCTTTCCCTGATTTTGCTTTGAAAGGCATTGCTCTGACAAGTGCCCATTATTAGACAGTGATGGAATCTCCACTTGGTTTGGGTAGATTCATCATATATTTGATCATTTATTATATAGACTTCACTGTCCATCCTAAGAAAGAGAAATTTTTTAAGAATCACTTATTATAACCTAAGAAAAACTTAGCAGTGGTCCAGTTCTGACGAATAATTTACTATCTTCACGGTTAAAAAAATATTTACATATTATTTCTTATCTAAAATGTGCATTACCTTCTACTTGGTGGCTTTTTGCTAGGCCTGTCTCCATACAGAAGATAGTCCATTTAAACCAGCTGATGGCAAACTGAGGCACAAACATCAGACAATTTTGACTGCCACTGTTGTTCCTTAACTGCAGAACTGTGAGCCCCCTACGAGAAAACACAAAAAATCTATTTTTCATTGAACACCCTAGATTAACTGAGCATATACGATGTGTATTAAAAATGGCTGTGACAAGGTAGATTATGGATGTGCTGCCTTATGTCACATCAAAGCTACCATAAAACTAGTCTGTCATCTTGTAAATAACAAAAGATTCCTTTTAAAAAAAAAAAAAAAAAGAACAGAGGAAAGACATTATTTCATATTCTCCCTGTCAATTTGGATAGTCTGCTTAAGTGCTGCTTTTAAAAAATAAAATATAAGGCTGCAAGAAATGAACATTTTATGCATATTATTATCATATTTATTTCTATATTCAGCTACTCCTACAGTATAACTCAGTGTGGTAAATAGTTCATGCTAATTATTTAAAAATCCATTAAATTTTAAGTCTTATAGCAGATGCAAACACCATTTCAAATGTTCTCATTGTGTTGCCTACATAATTCATGAACTCTTATTAGAATTCAGACTCAAAGCAGGCATGTGGTGTGTGAGCCACACTCTCCAGATTTTTGTACATTCCTGAAAAAGTGGAATACACACCTACAGAGCCTCAGTACCAAATCCTGTTCAACACTTCTTCTGACCTGCATTAAAGAGTGAGAGGTCTGGTAGTGATCTACTGCAAGAGAATTTGGAGTTGTACCTGAGAGTGTGAATAGTTCAGGCAGTCCTTCCCAGAGCCAGGGCTGGGATGCCTGAACAAAAGGCCGGGAGGGTTCTCGGGTTCCAGTCCCCAATACCAATTCTGTTACATGTTTTCAGTCATTGACTCTTTAGGAGTCCATCTCTGTCTTATTTCTGTTTCACTAGATTTGTAAACAATGGGATTTCACAGTCATGTGGCAGCCCAGTCTGAACAGGAAGAGAAGAGGATTGTCCTGGCCCAGCCCTCCCTCTACCATGAGTGAGTTCAACCACTTTCCATCTAAAGATGGTGCCCTTGCTAGTGTGGCTTTTGACATCTTTGGCTGTTGGCTCCTGATGTCTTCATGTTCCTGTGCTGTATCTGCAAGAGGCTTTGGATGCCCTCAGGTATTTTAAATGGCACCAGATACCTCTGCTTAAGAAGCTGAATTTTCTACATACATGAAATTTAGCCATTAAAATCACAAGTGGATATTTTGGGTTCTTTTTATTGATTAAGTCACAGGTTGATTCATCATCCTCCCTGTTCTACTTACCTGAGTAAGTAAGACAGGTAGTGCCCTTTGGAAATGACTTCTCTCGCTATTTACTCTAAGTTTAGAGTAACTAGATTTAGGCAATCAACATATACACCACTAAAAGCAGGCAAAAGGCCTTGGGTCAACTCATCACAGGAATTTGATAAAAATTCAGTGATCTATATGTAGTAGCCTGAATCCCAAAATAAAATTTTCTTAGTGTGGTTAAATATTTTTTTTTTTCCTTTTCACTTTTATGTTCTCTGACTTTAATATATGTACAACAAGATTTCTATGCAACTTCTCCAAGATGTTCTGATATGAAAAGTATTACCAATTGTGAAGTACTCTTTAACTGCAGAAATGGGAACTTGTAAGTACTTCAGATAGTCACTTCTCCAAGTACAGCTCTACTTAAAGAACAGACCTCTGTACCACACTCAGCTTTTCTGCAGCAAAGCCCCTCAGATCCGATGATCCAGTGGCGTTGCATTCATATTCAAAACTCCATTTTCTGAGTTTAGTGTCTTGCAGGAGAATGGATACATGGTGGGCAAAGCACAGACAGTCAGCATATTTCAGTGTTCTTTATATATATTTTAAAAGCTTTCATATAGTACTTTGGCTGCTTCTAACTTTTATACTTTAATTCCCTATTCTATCCTGCAATATTTTATCTATCTCATTCTCTGATCTTCCACTTTGATAGGAGTAGAAAACCTTTGGGAGAATGATCTAACATCTCTTGCTACTTCTCCTCTTTGTTTCTTTCTTCAATATACTTGTTTATTTGTATTCTTGCCGTCATTTAATACTTTTCATGCATAACAAACACATCAGGATTTTTGCTTTTCTTAGCAAAAAGCCAGAAGAACAGATATGTTTTCAACTTTAACCCTTCACTTTCATGAAGAAGGAGATAAAAACATTAACAAATATTCTTAATCAAGGTAGAAGAGGAATTACCTTAACAGAACATAACCTTTTTTTTTTTTTTTCCCCCTACAGGCTTCATGAAAGTCCCACTCTATAAATACTTTAGAATCAGTTTCTTCAGTCCGTTACTGTTTTCATCACATACAGTAGTGTCTTGCACAGTCCTAGCGAGCTTGGGAAGAATAACTGTAGGGAAGGAAAATATATAAGAGCTTGAAATCCTATAATCATACCTTAGAAAAGGAGGCTTTTTCTCAGAAGAATTTCCTCTTTGTCAAACCCCAGTCTAGATTACATCCACACTGATCTCACTGGCACTTATTCCAGTTGTGTTTCTCCGCCATAGTTTTAAGTCCTTGACATGTTCTTGAGTATTTTAGCCACAAAATATAAAATATTTTTTCATCAGTTGAGTTTCTAATACTTGAATATGAGCATGTATATATACTTCCCCCCCTTCCATTCCAGTTTTACAATGCTAGAAATTCAATTACTTCCTTGAGAATTAATTTGAAAATTATAACAGCTCTCATCATTCTAAAATTTTCCTTTAAGACCATCATTTTTGTGTTCTGTGTTTTTTACCTTTTATTTCATACTTATTTCTACTCATTTTGCTTCCACTCTCCAAACACAAGTGTATTTTAAAGAACTCACACAGAACATTTCTCTGTGTATCATATTCCTGGAACAGATAGAAGTCTCCATAGAGAAGTTTCTCAAATAATGATCTCCTCTGTAGTTGATTATTTCTGTTTTGTTGATGACTATGGCCTGAAACAAGTTATTGACCATAAAGTTTTAAGTTTTGAAGTATATTTATACAATATACCTTCTTCTCTTGGATAAGTATTGAAAAATTAGAGAGGTTTTGCTATTCACCAGTCAAAAGTATTACGCATCTCCACAGAAGATATTAATCACTTCAGAAAAAAACATGGTTTAAGATTCAAGAACTTATGATAGTGCGTTAGATCCAAAGGCTCTTGGTGAATCATAAAGATGAAGGTGATGTCACATGAGTTTATTAAACATTACAAACGATTTCAGGTTTTATTGCATTTCTCCAAACACAATTTTTCATTTTCTGAAGGAACTAATTAGTTCTCACATGCTTTAAAAGTGGGTTGAACATGCATCTTCACTTCTCCAAGGAACAATGTTCTCTCCTATAATCTCCTTAGCTGTCCTTGCCTTCCCTTGTATTAGGTCTGTACTTCAAGTGTTCATTACAATATTTTCAAAAATTTAAGATTTAGAATTTTCACAAATAAACTCATTACAGAACTCCCAGGTGACATTTTCCAAGTCATAGCTGGATAATGGATAGATTCTTAAATAGACTATGTATTGTTGAAACTCAGATTGTCAATCTATGTTTAAATTAAACTCATAAAGATTGATAAGTTTAAACTCTTTAACATGGATGATTGAAGTACAGTAGAGCTTCTTGACCTTTATTTGTCGAACAAAGATCTGAATAAATTAAAAGAAGGGAAGAAAATATGTTTAATGCAATAATGCTTAATAAAATGTTCTCTTTTTTTCAATTTCAATGGTTATTTCACATCTACTAATAAGGTCTTTCCTAAGGACTCAGAAAATAATTTTTTCTTCTGAGATCATATCACACTTCAGATATATTCCAGTATAAATATTTTATTATGTTTAATCTGTCAAAATAGAATGTATTGCTGTCATTCTTATTCATCCTGCACATTGGTTTGTCCTTTCTTTCATTACACTTATATTGCACTAAATGATTTACATTTCTCTCTGCTTTATTACACTGTACAGAAGACCGTCATTGAGTCAGAACATGTATTGCAATATGATAAAATTATTCTCTATACATGGAGCCACCTTTGTACTAGTACTGTGATAATCTCTGTGAAAATGACACATTTTAGTGTCTGCACTACCTGGTTTACTGTGTGGATTTAAACTATCAGCCAAAGTTATTCTTCTGAAGCTTAAAGGCTGTGTATTCGGTCTCATCTCTGATTTGTCTAATTAATTATAACAATATTATTTTTCTCTGTTGTAATCACCTTTATATCTGATCACTAACAGTAAATAGGGTACTTTCTTATACTCAGAGCTATCTTGAAAAGAGATTCTTCTTGAAGTTTGAAAAATTGTACCTTTAGTTGCAGATATAACATCACCTATCTGAGCATTTAAATAAATTATTACATTAAAAACATACCCAGAATCAGCGATTCTGGGGTATTTTAGGGGAAATACTTATTGATGTTCTAAGGCTCCATGTCAAACATTTATTGCTGAGGAAAAAGAAAAGACAACATACTGGACTTCAATATTGTTGGGAATGTATGGCTGAAACAAGGAGCTTGAACAAAGTAAATGTAAAAGACATTTAATGTTTGTAGTTAACCCTTTGTGTAATGGTTGAGTTTAACACAGTATATATTTGCATATATATTTGGATTACAACTAATGTGGCATGCAATTTATGTAACATAATATTATGGCAAACCAAAAATGTAAAGTTTTCTCCATTTCAGCCACACAATTGTGAACTTCCTCATCTCTGTCCTTACAGAATGGAGATATCTATCATTTCATGTGGATAATATTTTTTATTTTACCTATCTTTCATTTTATATTGCCAATTGCTTCTGCTGCTACATCATAATCTGTAGCACACTTAGGATATCTAATATATGAAACATGATAATGTGTCATCTTTGCTGTGCTACCAGTATTCATTTCAAACTAATGCAATATGAAGATTTTATGAAGAAGGAGTTCTATTGGAAAAAGTAGCAGTATAAAATCTTCATATTTTAATAACTGTTCCAGGACAATGTTCAATAAGGTAACAAGGCACTTCAAGCAGCCATGCAAAAAATGTCTGAAAGAGAAGTAACTGACAGAGTGAATTGTAAACCTAGTAGTCCAACCTCATCTTCAGGGGGTTTTCTGCAGTTCCATTCCCCTATTTTTGTTTTATTAGGTTTTTACATTATAAGGCATTCCATAAAAAAACTTATTCAATGGGATGCAGAAAATCCATTTTTTAAATTTTCATGAATGGTGATATGGAAAGTACCTATATAAAAATTAAACATTGTGATTGTTCATTAAAGGCTGGTAGTGGAGTTAAGTGGACAAATTTACCGATTATGCAAAAGTGAGAGGGGTGACTTATATTCCAGGGGGTCATGTTGCCCCTCAGCAACCATGCAATAGCACAGGTTTCCCAAAATGGCTTGGAGACGCTCAAAAGCTGTCCTGGACAATGGCTCAGGGTGCTCCTGCTTGAGTAAGAGGATTGGAACCAGGTACTCCCCAAAGCAGTGGGAGTTCCAATCTCAACCACTCTGTCATTCTGTGATCTCTTTCTGAAACTGTTCTCTTCTTGTCCTCTTCAATTAAAAAAATTACACAATGGCTACCAGTTAGGCCTGAAAATAAAATAGTTTTGACTTTGAGTATGTGAAAGTCTTATGCAGTAACTGCAAAGCCCACGGAAGTAGCTGCAGTGTCTGGAAAGTATCCCTAAAGCTGATTTTAAGAATGGTTTTTCCACTCATCAAGCAGAGCTGCCTAGGTTCTGCTCTGCAATTTGCATCAAACACCAAAAAATAACATCATGTCAATTCAATACTTTTCCCATATTAAAAGAATGTACCTTTCAAAAGGGCTTAGCTTGCTTAGAAANGTATCTAGCTGTAGTTGTGGTGGTGGGTTTGGCCCTCCCCCCCTCTGGAAAAAAAAAAAAAAAAAGAAGGAAATCTGAGAAAATATTCTGCATAAACTCCATGCAAAACGAAACATCTTGTTTTAGTAGAAACAGTACCTTTCATTATCCAATTTATTTTCATCTTCTGAAAGCATCAAACCCAACACAGTTTAGTTTCAGTTTAAGACAAACTGACCAGACCCCCATTTTCACCTGACCACAAAAGTAAAAAGTACATTTGACCAGCTTTATTTTAGTATTACTAAAATAAAAAGTTTCATATATGTTTAGAGTCAAATTTGTGTCAACAGCTTAAGCTGTGTAAAAATTTTTCACAAACACAAGAAAACACTAAAAACTTATGTGTTCTTCTTTCAAATTTCCTGAAATAAAGTTTTCCCTATTTATGCCAAATTACTTCTGTACTGGTCATCCCTCACCTGCAGTGATACGATTGATTTAGACAAAATCTTGATAATTTAAAATTGATAATTTAAATAAATTACTTGATAATTTAAAAACTGACAGGAGAGTATAGCTTTTCTGTTTTATATCCCTCACTTTATTTCCAGCTGGACTGGGATGTCCTCCTTCACTCTCAAGGGAGAATTCATCCCATCCACCACTGGTTCTCTAAGAGAGGACAGATGAGACAGATGAAAAACTCCACCAGTGTTGATTTTTCTTCTTTGGCTACACATGGCTCCTGTAAATTTTTCAGGTGCAGATAAATTGAATATATTTAGAGATAGTGGAGATTAATCCCACTGATAAAGGTAGGTGGGATGTATTCACCTGCCATGTATAAAAAATATGTGGGTTTTATGGCTATAGCAAATACACTGCAGTTTCTTAAAATATCCTTTGAGGGTCCTAAATATATTTGTAATAATACCAAGAATGACTCTGTCACAGCCAGACGAAACCAAGTAAGAAAAAAGTACCATTCTTCTGACAACTTTATAGAACATTATGGCTTTTTAAAAACAGCAGCAGAAGAACCTTTTTCAGCAAGTTTTTAACCCATGATGTATCCACCTATCATTTAATAATGGCTTCACTTATTTTGCAAGATTGGATTTAGGTCTGACTGTTTATCCATGCCAGTCAAAGCAATCCTATTGTGGCAAGATGCATGTTATTTGTACAAGATTAGCACCTGCTGATACATCTTTTTATTCTAAAATGGAAAAACCACATGTGCAATTTTAAAAACAGTCATGTAGCTTTTGTTTTGCCTCTCAGTGTAACTTATTCTGTCTCAATCACCCTTGGAAAAAAAAAAAAAAACAATCCTGCACTCTTTTCAACTTAAAACTTTTCCTTAAAATTTTTCTATTATCTAGAGGCAATTAGTAATTTTTTCAGTGTATCAGAGCAGGTATAATAAAAGAAATACTGCTGAATGATGGAATGCCTACAAAATAATTGCAAGAAGTAAAAATTGATAAAGCAAAGTTACTGTTTGGTATAAATTGTCAAAATATCCATAACTTTGATGGAACTGTGTGGCCTTAGACCATTACAAGACGTAGCAATAGAGGTATTTGCTTCATGTAAGATCGCACAAACTTTGTTCTCATCCTGCTTTAGCATGTCTGGTGCTGTTTTCTCTAGGTAAGTATCCAAAATGCAGTACTAAAATCACTTAGAACTGTGGGTTTTCATCCATTCTGAAAATCAGGTCACTGCAAGGGTTTCTGCAGGTTTATTTCTTTCCTGTGTTGGAGTCTGTTTCTCCCAGAGGTACTTGCCCTTTTGGATACCTACCCACCATTTAAACCATGTCCTAAAGACTTAATCTTGTACAACAATGTTAGATTTATAACGCTGAAATGTTCCTGCAAAATGCTAAAGGACAATCAACATGGCACACTTCCAGCATTAAATTCCATATAGATACCCTTAATTAATTCATCAATCAATGGTGTGGAAATCTGGTCCTGTTACCTTGATTCTTGGATTCTAATCAAAGGCTAATTAGCATTAAAAAGATCAACAAGCTCTCTAGAATATACTCCTAGAGTCATCCTCCTGGGTGTAAGAGGAAGGAGATGCTGATAAAGCTATTTAGTTGACTGGTGCTTTAGTATCACTCTCTGCTTGGACACTTTGTTTAGTCAAGTCGGGTAAGAGAGAAATAGCAGAGAAAAATAATAGGAGAATAAAGAAGTTTTGTGCAGAGTTAACTAGCTGAGTTCTAGAAATATAGACACTTTTATCACTTGTAGGGGCTGAGTCTGGTTTAGGTCTAATGTAACGGATTGGGCAATTGTGAATTTCATTTGAAACCTTTTCTTCACCACAGTTAAAATCCCTCCTCCTATTTTCTACACATTTCCCAGGAGATTCCTTATATACCCACCTAACAGAATGAAAGAGAAGTCATTTTTCATGTGCTTGTCTCATGAGACTGGTCCTGCCTGCAAAAGTTTTTACTGAGGATAGTTCACATAATACCTGTATGACTTTATCAAGCTTCAGATCAAGATGTATTGCCCACTCATCAAGTGGATCTAAGGGCAGAGATCTGCAAATGCAAAGGTCATAAGGATTTAAAAATTCTACTAACATAAATGGTAGAACTATGGTTCTAATGGTAACCAAATCAGTCATCAGAAAGGATTAAGACCTGTAATTAAATACAATGTATTCTTGATTCCTGCACACAGACCTCCTAAAATCTGTATTAATTGGGTTAAAAGGAACATGAGAAAAAGTTATGTTTAATAGATATCATGTGCTAAATGTGGTTATTTACAAAATTCTAGGCATAGCCTGGTCGGGTCCACTAATACAAAGCCAGCACTGTATTACTGCTAAACGTGTTTACCATCTTTACTTGCAGGAGTCCTATCAACCTATCTGCTGATGGCAGATGGGATGGTGAATAAAGAGTAAGAGCCATCTCAATTTCCTTTATTAAATACTTGGTGTAAATCAGAACACTGACAACGATTTCAGCTTTTTTCCTACCAAGACCTTACCTTTCTTTGCATGTTGCCAAGATACAGAACATATCACAAAATCCTCAAGCAGGGAAAATACTCAAAGAAGCAAGAAAAAACTGTAAGTTGGAGAGGTTGTGGGGTTGATCTGCTCTGGAAAGAAAATAAGCCTCTTACTTCTGAAAATGTCTTTGCACTTTAGCAAACATGCAATGCTTATCAGATGTCACTTGTCTCTCAACTCCTAAGGAAAATAAAAGCAATGACAAGACAATAAAAGAGTCTCAGAGACAAAGATATATATTAAGAATAGTGAAATAATAATAATAGACCCTTCTTAAATGCAAGAGAAAATTTCAATGCCAAAAGACAAAATTTGTGTTGTCATTATATTGATTACACAGATGATTTTTTATTAATGTGAAGGAGGCAAAATCCCTCAGGTAAGGTTTCTTTTTATGTTCAACATGAATTTAAAATTACATGTTTGTAAAGAAACTCAATTTATCTTTTGTCACTCTTTACAAGATGAAGCCAGTCCATGTTTTTAATTAATCATTGATTTAACACCAGAAGGTTTGGAATTTAGTTAATGGGACAGTGACTTTCTTCATATTCACTATTCCCTTGGGCCAGAATGGGTTTAGAAGCCTCATAAGTATTTAGGTACTTGTAAGTTAGTGCCTCATGTCACCTTTGAGAAGCTGTTTATTTGTCAGTACATAGTTTTTCAGGTTTAATACCAACAGCTTCTGCATAGTCAGTCACTCAGTGCTCCTCCTTCTGTGCTTGTATGCGGCCATGGATGAGGAATTGCAATGGTTTCCCTAAACAGGCCTCATGAGCACCTCCATCACAGACGGATGGTAAGATTGTTCCTGGCCTGCTGGGAAACTCCCATCAAGTTTAGCTTTCTTTCCTTTTTTCCTGTGTACTGAAGATCTGGTACATCATCTGACTTCTGGATCACTTCAAGCAATCCGTAATTCTTCACTTCAAAGTTCAGTAGTAAATAAGAACTTGTATTGTTTGGTGACCTTTTGTACAAGCGTTTCAGCAGCAATTAAATGTTCCTTTCCTCTTCTGCCATGAGAAGACCCAGACTGTCTGCTTGATTTTCAAGTGAAGAGAAAAACAGTGCTGTTAGGAGCAGTGACAGCAGCCTCCTTTTTCATTAGCAGCAGCAGTAAGAAAAGTCAGAGAAGGCAAAGCAGCTGCTATAGCTGATACCAATGTGCCAATATTCCAGCAGGAGCATAATTTGATTTCCAACTGTGAAGTGACACACGCAGCACATAGCTGTAATTTTGATATTAGTGCATAAATAACACTGTGCTCAAACTCAACATTCATATTTTCACCTATTGCAAGAACAGGAAGTCAATTTCCTCCTTGCACTTTACTGTGCCATGGTGTATAAGTTGTAAAGGCTTTTAACTATAAAATAGCCCTAATCAATGAGTTTTGTTCCTCCATGTAATCATTCTTGCTTGATTAAAATTAGCTAGTGGAAGCTGCAGGACTAACCCAGTTCCCTCATTCATTCTGTCTGTCATTTTTCACCTTGGCTTGTCCACACAGCTGTGTTAATTGAAAGGCTGAACTAGAAATGATGAAAACCATCATATGCTATTTATTAAAATACCTTTTCAAGTATTGTACTGCTGAATATTGAGTTGGAATTAGGCACTTTCTTGCAATGAGAGGAGCAAATTAAAAGCCTTCATAGTGCCTACAAGCTGATCAAGAAAAGAAAAGGAAAATGTGTGATAGCATATGACAGGAGCACTGCAACATGGCACTTTCTATCCAGTCACCAGACCACAAAAAACCTGATGCAGAAACTTCAGGTTGTGTTTAATTACTCATTTCAAGGAAAACAAAATAAATCAAAACAAAATCCTCTCAACAAAGAAACAGATCTTACCATTGACTGGTGAATATCCTCCCAGCTTCTGAAGAAACTGCAGTGAAAGACTGTCCCAGCTGCATTTCTTCTGTCAACACCCTCAGCCACAGTAACAAAACAGTGACTTTTATCTACTTAGAGTTGCTTTATCACCACTGCAAGAGGTTGTGCAGAAAATGAGATGGTGCCATGCAATGGCAACAGGAAGGTGAATAAGAGTAAAGCCCATAAGAACTAAGTTTCTTTAATTCTGATAATCAGGTAAGAATTCACCTAAGTATATAAACAGTGTCTCAAGGACTGAGGTGCAGAAAAGCACTCTAAATCCAATTTTTAAAATGCATTTTTGAGATACAGTAAGGGAAGAGAGTATGTGAATCAGCCATGCTCATTTGCACTGTTGTTCTAGAGTAAGGATCTTATACGGACTCCACCTACAGTCAGTGAAAGGAGGGTTGATTTCTAGTTTAACATCACTTCTTGGAGATGTCCCTTTCTATCCCTCAAAGGTAGAGACTATGTCAGTATTTAAGCATTTTGATTAAAGTCATGTGATATGACAGAAAAAAAACAAGCCACAGAAACATAAACTGTGAGAAGGAGGAAAATATGCATTCAGGTGAGGTGAGCTGTCCATAAATACAATCTACAAGACAGTAGATATGGAGGGAGGTGGGACCACACAAGCCCTTCATGCTGGGGTAGTATGATGGATGTGAATTCAGTATTCCTTCACAAGGCTGCTGGCAGGAGAGGGATCACACAAACCAGCACATTGTCCTTAACAAACTCCAAACTTCGGTGATTAGCATTCTTATGAAAGAAAAAGAGCACAGCTGCTACAGAAGATTGTCTGAATATACAGAACAAGTAGATAATACACACAAAGAGAGAACAAAGGCTGAAATGCTATTTGGAAAGGATGCATTATGACCACAAACCCAATTGAATCACCATCATGCCCTTTACAATCACATTTTCCCTCTGCTTTGCAGCATATTGGTAATTCACAGGATTATTATGCTACAAATAACCTATTCAAAACCAAACACACTGTATCCTGTCCTTAATATAAATGTGATTCTTTTCATAAATGCAGTAGAACAAAAATACACAGGGAGATAAACAAAGATGCGGTGCATCTGGAGTCAGCTGAAGACAGCAGATTTTATGACTAGATCACAGGAAAATTTTGTCCAGTCAAGAAGGAGATAAACTAAAAAAATTACAGAAGTACATAAATAAAATTAGTACAAATACTTCAGAGGAATGTAGTTTCAAGAGGTAATATTACTTCTTATGACTTGTTTGAGGGAAAGAAAATGGTGGAAAAGCGCAATAGCAAGACCTACCTGAAGCAAAGCTTAGTGAGGTTCAAACCCCGTGAGGTTCAAACCCCATGAGTTTTGAATAGCTCTATTATTTGAGGAAAAGAAGACATTATAAACATACCGAACAAAAAGAAATTTGAAAACCTCAATACGTGACAAAATATAATTATTGTTATTTTTTCATCCATATCTCTTGTGAATTGTTTTGACAGCTGAGTATTAACTCTTAATAGTCAGAAGCCCTAAAATTTATACCCTTTTTAGCAAGTTTAAAATTCTAGGCAGGAATTCAGTACTGATTTTTTCTGTCACTCTCCAGGGAAAGAGGAGTTAATACTATGCCATTCTCATTCCAGTTCTTAAGAAAAAATAGGAAAACAATATTACTTGTTCTAAGCAGTACTTCAATCAATAGTGTAACCCAGACTAATATCATCCTCCAGCTAATGTATATAAAATGTCTTAAACACAATAGAATTACCTGGACTGTAAATCCTCTGGGTCAGGCATAATTTTAAAATATGTGTTTATTCAACATGAAGGATGTTATTGGTTTTTATATGTTTATAATTGGGACTTCTAGATGTTATTGCAATACAAATAGTAAATAGAAACAAAGGAAGGACTTAATCTCACTTATGATAACAACAGAAGAACAAGAAATAAAAATTGATTCACAAAAAGCTTCCAAAAGAATTCTTTGGAAATCACAATGAGGTCTACAAACTCAGTGATGAGGAAAGTTTATTTTAAAATGCAGCAAAGAAAGTTAAGGCTTTTGCAAACTAAGATATCTTGGCTTACTTCTGCCATGAAGAGTACATCAAAATTTTCTATCAGTTGAAGCCTGCCTTATAAATATATGTAAACAAATATATATATATATACAGAGAGAGAGAGAGACACTAAACATTCTATTGTCTTTCAAGCATCTGTAAGTATTTTGCCCTGTGGTGGTTTTCACATTGTGGATCAAACTGAGATATATTCCAAAGAACAACAAGAAGACTAGAAAGCAAATTAAAGATTGAAATTATTCTTCAGCGACTCAGGCATATTTTCACTTTGATTTACAGGTATGATTATTTCCTTTAGAATGAGGTCCTCTTTCAGAGATACGTGTTTAAATCTGTTTCTTACATTTATTTCTTCCTTTCAAAAATAGCTCCTACATGACAAGGTTAAAGAGCTAGTTTTTTTTTTTTTTTTTTTTTTTTTTTTTTTTTTTTTTTTTTTTTTTTTTTTTTAATCTATTGTTATTTTTATTGTTAATCTTTCACAATTGCAGTAATTTATTGGTTTAGGTTTTTTTAATTTTGTCCATAAGATGCAATTTTACTGCAGTATTTTGTAACATGGGTGATACTTGTGTTTGTATCTATGATACCAGATTTATGAAAGGCTTTTGTGCTATTACTGTCAGAAAAGGGCCAAAGAACATAATTCTCGTATTTTCCAGCAGCCCAAAGATATAATCTTAGCAAATAGTGCTTTCTTCCAATTTCTTACTTTTGAGAAAGTTCAAGGGTGACTGCATATGATAGAATTGATCTGCATCAAGTCTGATAGCTACTAAAACACGGAGTTGATTCTTTTGCAAATTTTGTGCTTGGAAAAATGGTAAATATGACCTGCAGTTCTTTATGTGGATTGAGATCCTAGAAAACCTTTCTCCACAAAGAGACATTCTCTTTTTCTTTTCCTGTAGCCCTGAACAATACCCTCAAATAATGGGAGTGCTCATGTGACTGAAGCTAAACAACATTTTCTGGTGTGTAAGATGGGGGTTGAAATAAATCTGAGGAGAACCCAGTGGGACGGATTTACTTCCAGCCCTGTAAACCAAATCAGTGTGCCATGCACAGATCCTTTCGTTCTGTGGTTCAGCTTAATTCAATAAACATAGTCAAGTGGAAAGACCAGCCCCAACGTCCATGGATAGTCACAGTCTTGTGGTTAGGCCGTCAGAGGCAGAATTTTGTATTTTTCACTTGTACTTTTTGTTCAACAGCAGAGCTCTTACACAAACCAGTGCTTGATCCATAAAGCTTGGATTGAAGAGGATGCCCATAGGAAATTTTGATGCATTAAGACTGCATATTTAAGAATGCTGTAATTCTTATTAATGATCCTGAAAAGTTCAGCTAGAGAGCTGACATGCAGTCTTTCTATGCTGGAACTTAACTTTATTGTTGTTCATTTCAAATCCCATCTGTTTCCATAACACTGCCTAATTTTGAAGTTATAACATTTATCTTCAGTAAAACATAAATCACAAAATTTCACCACTAAATCAAGTATTTGCACATATCTCTAATCCTAAACAACAAAACAATAATGATTAGTTATTTTCTCCCATTAGACACTTCAGCTGGAAATAGAGAAATTAATTAACTGCCAGTTCTGCGCTTGTTTTTCCCCTAGTTTGTTGTATTCATTAGTACTGTGTTTTTCTGGACAAGGTCCTTATTCTATTCCCTTACTCATGGGAAAAAGGGGGTGAGGAGAGCCATTATTCCCATTTTTTCACCAAGCATAGTTTGTTGGTAAACCTTTTTGTCTGTATGAGAGGAAAAACAGGGATTTTATGTCTTCTCTTCATTTGGTAAATCAGGGTAATATAAAAAGAAGTATCCACAGAAGTAGTGCTGTCCTATCAAGTTCCAGCTGTGTCACTTTGAAAGCCCAAAGGCAGGAAGGTTTATGTAGCAATTTATACATTGGTCATAGACAGGCTGAATTATCTTTTATTCCCTTTCTTCAGTAATTCTATCAATGTTTAGAGACCGCCAAGGAGCCAGGTGGATGCCTTTCAGGTTCCATGTAACACAAGCACCCTTATAATGGAAAATGGCTCCAGTCAGGACCACCGCTTGAAGATGCCCTTACCCACAACTTCTGTCACCAGCTGTACAAAGGCTGTCACCTAGCAGCAATAACCACTGGGCAAGGAAAATATTCCAAAATCACACACCACCCACTAACTAAAATTCAGAAATTCTCTACTATGAGTTGGAGCTGAGACACCATAATTGCTGTTCTCCCGATGTGTGCGGAATGGTGCTTCCAAATAGCACCAGGTTATTTATTCTCCACAAATTAAGGTCCTGGTGCTGACTTGACCTGGGTACCGGGCTGCTGCCAGATAGTTCTCTGTGAAAGAGGGCTTAAAGCTTCTGATGCCTTTTCCATGTCTCTGAGGCAATGATTCCCATCCTTCCACAGTGTATCTCTCTCTAGACTAAGAACATCACATCAGAGCTATACCCTGTGATACTGGGATTTTATGTTTTCAACAAGCTAACGTTATTCTGAAGAATTGGCAGCAATTCCATGAAATCAAAACATGCCACTTTTTGGTATCTTACCCAGGTCGTGTCCAAGTCTGCAAGGCTCAATACCAGTTTTTAACTTTTTAAAAAAATCTTTCAATGTTCCTGTTGTCAATTTCTTAATAAAAAGCTTATGCATCATTATTTACATTCTGTATTTTACCTGCACTAAAAGCTAAAGGGCAAATTTTGATTTTTAAGTTTCTTTTTAGGAGACACTTTATTATTTTGACACTGTTCTCCACAAGCTCACTAGATCACACAAAATAGAGAAGGTCTTGTCACTCCATGGGCCACTATGAGATTTTAATTTTGTGAACTTACTGTAGATGTGACATGGTGGTCATTACTATGGAAATCATTAGCTTCTACCTAGATTTTATCAAGAAAGTGAGAATAAAGATCAAGGAGAAGTAGAAGATTTTCCAAACATAAAAATTGCTCATTTCTTTCGCTGGACCAGTTTTTTTTTTTTTTTTGAGTCTTAAAATTTTTTCAGCTATCTGATGAGCCTTAAGAGAGTTAAGAGCATTGCTAACAATTTTAACAGCTCTAACAATATTTTATTACTGTAAATGACAATATTTTAGGTTATTTCCATTTATAACAATCTTGGTATATCCTTCAAATGCATTTTCCTAGTAGCATCTTAGAAATGACATATGAATGCAATTAAACAATATCCTATTCTTTTTCTTGGTAGTTAGAAGAGGTTGAGACTTACTTTTGATGTTATCTTTTGCAGTAGAACCAGATTAAATTGGATGTTTATATACCTGCATAATGTATGGCGCTCATAAGCACTTCAGTCAAATGCTGCAGTAAGTGTATGTTAGTAATCACCAAGTTTCAGTCAGGTCCGAATTCAGTTTATAACTTGAGTTTTGATGGGAAAAAAACGTGTATGTGTGGTGGGGTGTGTGTTAAGGAGGTTTTACACACGACCTAGAGTTTGAGGAAGCTGGTTCTCTTTAGTCTGAAGGAGAGAAATTTAATGGGTAATTAATTGTCTTCTACTACTTAGCAATGGATTGAAGAGAAAATGGCACCAAGCTCTTCTCAGTGGTGAACAGTAGACGGACAAGAGGTGATGAGAACAAGATGCAACACGAGAAATTTAAATTAGCCACACAGGAAATGAAAATTCACAGTGAGAGCTGTTAACCACTGACATAATCACGCGTTTCCTTTAAACTGACAGAGGGCAGGTGTACATTAGATATGAGGAAGAAATTCTTCCCTGTGAGGATGACGATGCAGTGGCACAGGTCGCCCAGGGAGGTTGCAGAACACCTCCCTGGAGATGTTCAAGACCAGGCTGGATGGGGCTTTGAGCAACCTGGTTTAGTGGAAGGTGTCCCTGTCCATGAAAGGAGAGTTGGAACTTTATCTTTGAGGTTCCTTCCAATCTCAAGCTGTTCTATGATTCTGTGATTCTGTATATGTATATAACGCACAACATATTTATATACCATTTGATGTATGTCATAGATCACCAACTGATTAATTTAATATAGTCATAAACATAGACTATTGTCTTGATCCTTTTTATCAAAACTTTAGTATTTTATGGCCGGCTCCATCCCACTCCAGTTTGTTGTGAATAAATAATTTTTTCTCCATATACTAAAGCTTAATAGCTCTCCACTTCTCGAGAATTGTGGCATCCTGTTTCAATAAAGATACATAAAACACTTCTTTCCAATTTTGGCTATATTGATGTGAAAAGGCAATGTCAGTTTTCTTTTCAGTGGAGTCTCAGGACAACACAGATTTCAGGGTCATTTATGATTGCAGATTTATAAATCAACTGCTTTGGCCTCCTGGACCCTACATTTGGAATAGAATCTTCCCCTGTCCCCCTGGACATTTTTTGTAGCTTTCTGTCCTGGAGGAAACATTTTGTTTTGTTTGTACTTTCTGGGAGTCTTTGCATCCTTCCATTGCCTACTGCGACAAGATTAATGATTATCTGAACTTTACCTTTGATCTCCATGTGCACCTTGCTGTGCCAACATCTCTCCAAGGTGGATTTCACATGTTACATTTTTCACTGTTTTGTGCTAGTCCAGTAAGTCTGACCCTGTCAGAGCTGACAGGA
The DNA here is from genome assembly GCA_013397935.1 of Dasyornis broadbenti. Lineage (NCBI taxonomy): Eukaryota > Metazoa > Chordata > Aves > Passeriformes > Dasyornithidae > Dasyornis > Dasyornis broadbenti. The sequence goes on along the minus strand of VZRN01004522.1, from coordinate 1,190,343 downwards.
AGCTCTGGTTGTGTTCCTCTACTGCTTTTCACCCTCTACCCTGCAAAAAAATAATCTGTCTTGATCTTACAATCTTCAGCATCATCAAAAATTATTGCATTTTTTTGCAACATACTGTCTGCAGAAAAAGACCTGTGTGACCTTCTGAAAAATCGTCTGGCCAAAGGGATATCAAACACGTGCAAATTCAGAAAGAGAAAAATATAGCCTATGGGATCATCCATCTCTGCTTTCTGAACCTGAGTTTATTATGTTTTAAATTTTAGGACTGGATAAAGCACTGCTAGATTTTGTCTGGTTTGATTCCTGTTCCTAGATCTACTCATCTCTCTTTAAGTCTTTATATTCTGTTTTTTCAGCTCCCAGGCCATCGTTTGGGAACCAAGCTCTTAACAGCTAAGTCTTGCTAAGAATAGCTGGTTGAATGAACAGGGTCACAGGTGTGGTGATCTCATAGAGACATAGATAATAACTGTACTTCAAGCAGCAACTGTGACTGAATCTTAGCATGTTGTATGTGAAATTTGGGGCCATTGGGCCAGATTTCTCTTCTGATTTGTACCCAGAGTCTGATACTTATCTATCAGCTGCTCAGTTCCAGGTTCTGTGAGTGCATCTTGATTCCAAACATTGGCCAATAGCATTGGACCAGATGCCAAACACTTCTTTCTTGCAATCTCATTCTCAAATTTCGGAAGTAAACGTAAATGGTCCCAAAATAGAAGATCCTGAATATATGCTCCAGAAAACTTCTTTGTATTGCAAGATTTCATCACGTTTTTCCTCTTTTGTTTAATTTTTTTATCCCCCCAACAATTGTACTTTTTGAGAACAAAATAGGAATTGAACAATTTCTCCTACTGTAGTGGGTATTTTTGTTCTTGGTGCAATTCTGAATTGTGCTGCATTTTTCTCAAGTTTATTATTTACACAGAGCTGTTGTTTGCCTTCTTGGTGAGATGCTCGTCACTTTAAATCCTGTGTTTTATATGTTCACCTCTTATTATTGACATTTGCTGTGTGATTTTTTTTATTATTATTTATTTTATTTCTTTATTCCTTGGCTGCTATTACAATTCAGTGACATATTGGCTTATGATCCTGTGTACCTTAAAGTTAATAAATTCTCTGTTTGTTCTTTGACAACTATTCCACCCATCTTAAGGTCTACCTCATTCTTGTATAAAGAATTCCTAAGGGAGTACTGTCACCCTTTTTCCAAACTGTGCGTACTCTGCCTTTCCTTGCACATCCTTGTAATTGATAAAAATCAAAATAGAAGGACATATGTTTAGGCATGTGCTTTGAAATAGAAACATTCCTCCAATTTCTGTGTTTTCGTTCTATTTTTCTTTGTAATAGGGGAGTTTAAAAAGTGACAAACACATCAGGGTAAACTATTATCATAAATCCTCACCACCTTCTTTTTTGTTGTACCCGATACTTGGGGATGCAAAGGGAAACAGTGTCTAAATATTTTACAGTTAACACATACATATATTTCCAAGGTTCTTTGTCTTCATGATGCAGCATGTTTTGCTCTGTCAGATTTCCAACTTATAACTGCAGCGAAATGTGAGCTTCTGCACAGCACACCACCCTCCTCCAACCAGCTTTGGTGGGCAGTGCTCCTCCCCATGGGCAAATCATCTTGGCACAAAGCTCAGGGTACTTGAGCATTGGGCAGCTCAGCGTTAAATCTCAGCAATCATAATTGTCCTGTGTAATTTTCCTCCCTGAGAAAGGAGGCCAGGACTGGGGTAATAAAAGTTCCTGCAGAAAGAATCTTGAGAAGTCAGACAGCTGCATCTCCACTTTAAGCTAATGAAGAGCGAAATGACATCAAATAGATGTAGATGGCCATCTCTGTGAGATTTACTTGTAAAATTCTCCCTGGGATTAGAAGAACCCCAGCCGCAATGACACTTAGATGGCTGAAACTGATCCTTTTACTTCTCAAGCTGTGAACTTGAGCTTTCTACAAGAGTAATTCTAACTTCAGGGTTAAAAATCAATCTCAGTCTCTCTTACTAGAGCTCCATGTAATCATATAGGTAAGTTTTGACCCTATTGCTTGAGAGAAAAAGCATTAAACTTTTAGAGCTTGTACGAATATGGGATGTCATACACAGTGTCATCAGCCCACAGCCTACTACAGGTATAGGTTTCCTGCATTAGGACAGTCAGATTTGGTATAAAATACACAGATATGATGTATAGTGTCCATCTTTGAAGATTTTCAAGATCCGACTGTGCAAATCCCTGAGAAACCTAGTCTGACCCCAAAGATGATCCTGTGCTGAGCTGGACATTGGACTTCTTGAGGCTCCTTTCAATCTGCTTTAGTGTATCATTGTATGATTCAATGATTAGCTAATGACAGAGTGTCCTAAGACACAGGATAGTTTAATTTCTCTCCTTCATTTAAAATTCCCCACAACTTTTGGGATATGCTTCAATGCAAAATGAAATAAGGATTAGAAATCTAGCTTGCAGCAGTTTTGGGAGGATAAATACATTAAAGATTAGTAAGTGCTCAGACACTGTGTTAATCGGGGCCCTATAAGTACCTCAGAGAGATCCAGAGCCCTAAATCACTATTAATGAATTGTATTGATTTCCCTGTAATTTGTGAAATGAAGCTATTATAATAAAGCTCGGCTTTTATTTGACCTTTATCCAATGTGATAATTATAAACACTATTTTACAATTATTTTATTCTAACTCCCAAAGGAAAATAGCACAAGCTAAACTAGTCTGGGCAAAATGTTCTCTCTTTTGCTTCTTTTGTTTTCCTGGGGTTTTATTCTCAGGAAAATCATATCAAAGTATTTTGCAAAAGGAACATCAATTGATAGAATGATTAGCAGGGTAATATTTAAATTTGGGACTGGAGCTTCAGCATATTGAACTCATTTATATTTAGTCTAGCTTTGTCTAGGGTCAACAATAATTAAATAATTGAAATGAAAAAGATGTCCTAGTGGAAAAATCTGGGCAATAGTATGAAGAAAATTTAAGTAAAATTGTTGATAGCTTTCCTTTATGACTCTTCTGTAAGTTACTGACTAACAGGGGAAAAAAAACAATCCCGCCAAGTCCCATTTATAAATTCGAATTTCTAAAAATCACTTCAAGTCTTTGTTGACACAAAGTGCTAACTTTTTTAGCGCTATGGGTTTGCAGATGTACCCAGATCCTGGTCATATGGGGACACTCAAACATTAACTGAAACTGAAACCTTTTCAGGTCCTCAGAAAAATCATTCCTTCTCCAAATCCTCAAGAGCAGTCCTGTCCAGCTGGCTTTACCTGAGTACACTGCATAAAGAGGAGGGGAGGAGAGGGGAAGGGGAAGGGGAAGGGGAATACGGTATTTCCTTAATAGCTTATCTGTGCACTCAAGGATTAAAACAGGCACTGAAGATGGGGGTCCCTTTTCTGAAGAATTTAAAATTCTCTAACTCTTACAGACTGCTCCAAAAATTGAACTTTATCTTAAAGCCAGGAAACAGGAATGAATTTAGTCTCTCAGTCTCACTTGAAAGACACTAAGGAATTAGTCATGCAAGGGGCCAAGAAGAGCAAGGCAAATTTCCTGCCTTTGCAATCCGTAACATAGATGTGGCATGTATAGTTCTGAGCATGAAGACCTGGATACAAATCCATTTTCTGAAATGGTAGTTAACTAATTTATTTGTTTAATGTTTTATGTAAAATATGCAAACAACAGCACTGGAAAATTGCTCTCCTCCTTCCCTTATTAATGAAAGAAACTTCTCCTCTTTGGAAAGAGCTCACTTTCACTCTTCTGAAATGCATGCAGAGTTCAGAGATAAAAGGGAACAGCTTCTCAAGGAGGAACAGTTTTCCTATTACTTCTGCTTCTTTCTAATTAAGTTATGACTTATTGTTTGGAACTTTCATTTAAAATGGAACTTGTACCCTATCAGAGAAAGGTAATTATTGAATGTAGGCCTTCCACATCCTCAGTGCTTCATTAACCTGAAACATTGGATGAAAGGAGAGGGGCAGTATCTCCACAAGGATGTTGATTGAAGGAGTGATTGCCTCTAGCTTTTGAAAGAAAAAGAATAAGAAAGCTCAGGAAACCCCTGAGGGTGGTAAATCCTCCTTTCAAAATAAACAACTCTACTGCCTGAGAAGATGATTAAATCTCCAAGTCCCCCAAAAGATTAACAAGAGTATTCAGCTATTTTTTTAGGTAGAGGTGTAGCTAAAAGTTATGAGTGTACATGAACAAATGAGGATTTCTCTGGAGATCCAACACTCTCAGAAGAACCCTGGCTTGCCCAAACTTCTGTCTCAGTTCTGTGGAAGGGAGTGGGTGCTCTCCCTGGGTCATGGGTCCCCCTGTCTGGGGATGTCCTTTCTGCCACCCCAACACCACTGATCCCCACAGGGCCATGTAGGGTCTCTGCCAGCAGCAGCACAGACCCTTGACCAGGGCTCATCTGTAGTCAGCTCCATGTCCCAAGGAGGCTCTCTGGACCAGAGCTGTCAGAGTAGGATGAACACAACCCGTGCAGGTGTATTCACATAAATCCCCTTCCTCTGGCCTATTATCTCAGCACTACACTGCCAAAAGCTGAGGAGGAGCCCCAACCCATGGCAGTTATAAACTGCTAAGTGTCCCTTTGGACCAGATGAGATACTGCAAATGAAATGTGAAAGCATCAGAATTGTCAAGATATATCAGTAGCAAATCTGAGAGGCAAAACTTATAGTTCTACAGAGGATCTTCTACCCAAATTCAACAGCTCCTTGCTGTGCTGGCTTTCTGTCTGTAGGATAACTGGGATTTACTCATCCAGTGTGGTTATCCTGGCACTCAGTGAGTCCATATGTCCCACACTGAATTTGCTGAAAAAGTGTTATGCAAGGTTTAAGAAACAGCCTACTCTTTACCATTTCATATTTCATATCTTTACCATTATCTTTTTTAATCTCTTAAACTGTTCTTTACTTCAAAGGTTAAATTTTGTGTCTCTCCCCTTTCTCATATGACCAGATGAAATCCAACCTTGTTAATTTTATCTTCATACCAAAGTATCTAGGTCCTTAAATTTAAACACTTATTCATTCTAGGTCTCTGTTCCCTGTCTCTAAAAAAAAACCAATAAATCAAACTTTCATTAGTTTGCCTTCTTGCTGTGGTTTATTCCCAGTAGGCAGCTCAGCCCCACACAGCCACCCTCTCACTCCTTTCCAGTGAGATGGGGAGAGAATAGTAAGGCCAAAAATCGAAAACTCGTGGGTTGAGATAAAGGAAATTTAGTAGATAAAGCAAAACCCATATGAACAAGCAAAGAAAAACAAGGAATTCATTCACAGATTCCTATGAGCAGGCAGATGTCCAGCTGTTCACAGGAAAGCAGGGCTCCACTCTGCATTAACTGGGAAGACAAAAGCTGATGACTCCGAACATCCTCTCTTCCTCCTTTCCTCGAGGTTTTATTGCTGAGCACAATGTCACATGGTATGGGATATACCTTTGGTCAGCTGGGCTCCACTGTCCCGCCTGTATCCTCTCCCAAATTCTTGTGCAGTCTCAGTGAGAGCAGCCAGGGAGGCATTGATGCCATGGGGGCACTGCTCAGCAATTGCTGAAACATCCCTGCATTATCAACACTGCTTTCATCACAAACCCAAAACACAGCTTCGTACAAGCTGTTGTGAAGAAAATTAACTCTATCCCAACCAAAATCAGTGCGCTTATTTGGATTGTGACATGTTTATATTTGAGACTAATCCTTGCCATACATTTGTGCTGGGATTTTTATAGGTCCACACTCACTTGTATCTCTAAGAATTATGTGAATATGATTGAATTTTGTTTCCCACTATTTTCTGTGTCAATATAAGTACTAATATTATAGTGATAATTTGACTCTCCAAATAAGTCTTTGTTGAGGATCTTCACCAACATATTCCTTTACAACCAAGCCTAAATATCCAAGCTCTTAATTTGTCTCATAGAGTGCTATATAGCATAACTTTATGTATGACAGCATTTTTCTCCATGAGTTTGATCTTAAATTTGTGAAATACTGAGTTTAACTGACCTGTTGACTCTAATGATGAAACTGGGGATTGAAATCATTGAGCAATTTATTGGTTTAGATGCCTTCACTTCTCCAATCTCAGAAGATTACTTCCAGTCACACATGGTCAGCAGGATGCTAGCCTTTCTGAAAAATTCTTTTAGAGCTGTTTCAAACATCTAACTACTTCCAACCCTCTTATGAGATTCTCTCTCTCGGTAGAAATCAACTACTGAATAGCTCTTATGATAACTTTCTTTCTTTTGCTCATTATTGTGTTTGTTTTTCACTGACAGTAAATTCTAGTGTTATCATCCACCAGGTTATCCTGCACAATTCTTGTTAATTATACAGTGAGATGATCACAAGCTGAGAGTTGTAAAATAGATGAAATGAAGCAATGCCTTAAGCCAAGGCTACATTCCCTGCTTTGCTCTTCATATGGATAATAACATTACAAAAATATTAAAAAACCAGCAGGTGCCTCTTTGATGCCTGGTAGACAAAAGCCTAACCCGAATGCTGATTGGGAGGAGAATGATGATACAAAGTAGATTTGAAAGATTAAAAAAATTGCAATGGTATGTCCAGCAAGTTGCCAGTAAAGTTGTCTGACCTCTAATGGAAAATTAATGAAAGGAAAATAGATGATCAAGGGCAAAATTTGAAAACTGACAATTCAGAGGTAGCACACCTGCAGAAATTATATTTGCTGAAACTAGAAAACCTAGAAAACAAAAAACGTAGAAATAATATCAGAAAAGCAGGTGTGCTGGTGTGTGGTAAGAAGGCTCTAGTGAAGGTGAAAATGCTCCTAATTACTTTTTCCACATTTAAAAAGCTTCTTTTCCTTAATGAGAATCTACAAATATTTTCATGAGAAAAAAAAAAAAGAACCCCACAAAATGTTCCAGACTTCTGGAGATCCTCCACAATAAAAATTAAAAGAAATTAAAAACAGGGATAATCTTGTGGTTTTGCAGTGAGACAATCTAACACAAAAGTATGAGTTAGCTTGACATTTGTGTGTGATTTAATACAACTGAAAGGAGTTAGAAAGAATTAGCAGAGATAGTTAAAGCAGTTCCTTTCAATAACAAGAACAGACCCTGAACCATTTCCAGGGGTTTTAAAAAGAAACCATTACTCAGTCTCTTCTCCCACTTCTTTGAAAAACAAAGGAAGCATCTCTCCAAAAACATGCATATGAAAACCACAAAGAAGCTCTTTCCCAATACATCCCCAAAAAGAAATGCAAAAGGGCCAACCTAGTATGTTATTGAACACCAGTGACGGGCAAAAATACATTCAGTAAGTAATCTGTTCAGATGCACAAAGGACAGATGATCACTGAACAGAAGTGTGACCGCTAGAAGCAATCAGTTAAATTTAAACTGGTGTCACTGCAGCCCTTCCCAGTGTAAACACAGGTGCTGATGTTCTTCCAGACCCAGCAGAACCCCAACCAACCACTACAGAACCCGCCTTGGAAAAAGGGAATGGATGCAGATGTGGAGCTGCAGGTAAACGTGTGTGCCCTCAAAGAACAGTGGGCAGGGATCCCCTGGAGTCCCCGTGCAGTCTCACAGGGATTCCTTCCTGTCACACACAGGAGCATGGAGCAACACGGGCCCATTGTAGTACTGGAACATCTGCATTTCCCTTGGAAGGGGGAAAATGTAGGAACTGCACCTGAGAGAGAGAGGGGTGCTGGGCACAGTCCTTGGGGTGTGTCCTGGGGGCATTCGTGGAGCCATGTGAGTGTTCATGTGTTTGTGTGAATGTAGATGTGATTAGAACTTCTCAGGATATGTTCCATGAGGTTGCTTAGAAATTTGCAGGTGTCCATTAACATTCTGTGTCTACTATTGTGGTTTGTCGATTGTTGTGCTGATACAGATCCTGAATACATAGTTCACTGATTGCAAGTTAATTACATGCTGTTAATAAATCAATAAACTGCTTCAATCCTATTCTTGCTTTAACTACATGAACTGAGGAGTTTTTCCCTGTGACAGGCATCACAACACTGCTTTTTCCTTGTGGGGATTTTTGTTGGTTTTTTTCCTTAATATTGGCAAAACTAAACTGTTTTTGCACTGAACCAATTAAAAACTGTGAAAAGAGCTAGAGGGGTGCCCAGTCCACACTGGTACTTTGGACATGGTTTATCACTTTAGCCTCAAAACTCTGCAAAAACATCTTCACAGGTCTGGGATTATCTCAGAGCTCAGCCAGAACAAACCTAAACCTGTTCAAAATGCCAGCAAAACAAGACCGCATTTGTTTTATGTTTGCCAGATTAAAAAAAAATAAATAAAAAAAAAAAAAAAGACAGACGCTTTCTATTACATGGATACCAATGCAAAGCAAAATTTAAAAAATGTCTTATCTGTCTCACACTCAAGAGGAAACCTAGAATATTTTCTTTTGGGACAGAACTAGACTAGATTAGACAACAAGTTCTGATGGGACTTACTCTGGGTCTGCTGCTGCTCTCTGGTTCCAGTAGTGCCTGGGGTAAAGTGCACACCTCTGTGTATGGGCGCCATCTAACACTGATGTCTTGTGTTCAGCCAGTGATCTATTAAGTGGCCAAGATTCTTTACTACAGAGTGGGCCCTGATTCAGTAAATTTTTCCCTGCTTTATATACTGGAGAGCCAGATCAGAATTTTCTTGAGAAGTTGGAGGAATGGTCTCAAAAATAAGTTGAAAAAAATGATGTACAACTTACTCAGGCGTGTAAAGAGCAATATAATTTGTACGATATGAAATAGTTCTTTCATTTTCCTCAGTGCTGCATACTGTGCTCAGTCTCAGCAAGCACACTGTGCTTCATTTTCTGAACTGCATTTCAGAAAAATCGTGGACCACTATCAAAAGAAGCTAAAGGAGACCAACCGGGAATTATCAGTGATCTAGAAAGCAAAACTGATGAGAAGAGTTTGAAACAATTGGAGTAGTTTAGTTTATATAAGAGAAGACTGAGAGCACACATAATAACGTAAAAAGTAGCTGTAGAGAGTAAAAGACTAGACTGTTCAGGTCCCCTGTGGTTACAGCAAGGGTAATGGGTTTAAGTTGGTTCAATAGACATTCAGCTTCAACTGCAAGGAAAGAAAATCTATGAGTCCTGTCACTAAGTTTAGGAAAGCTGTGTTTTAAAGAGTGCAGCTGTGAGGAACAGTTGAGGACAGCTAATCTTGTATTGGGGCTGCAGAATAGATGAGATGAGTTCTTTATCTTTTTTCAGTCCCGGGGTTTTTTTTTTGATCACACTGTTCTTCTGGATCACATACAATTCAGAAGTAATGGAAACCTTCCTGTGGCTTTCAGTGTTTCCCTTGCCAGGACTGCATCTTCTGTTCTATCTGCAACAATGTGCCATAGTGCTCTATGATAGCATCAGAAAAAATCAGCCATGGACATCTTACTTCACATTCCTACCAAGGAATCCATGCTCAGTTGGCCAGAGGGGCTTGTGGACAAATATTTTGCCATAAAGGCAACTGCTGTGGATTGGCAAGGCAACTGCCCAGACCTAAACTGTGCCTGATGAAAGATGGTGAAAACCAGAAAATTAGATGTAAGGGAAACTTTTTTCCTTCAGAGGTGGTAAAGCCCCTTCTGTGGTCCAAGAAAGAATTGAAGGAAATCATGTTTAAAAAGAGAGAGTTAAAAAGTCTAATGGCACTACACCTTCTTTCCAAGAGCATAAAAATTGCTTGTTGCAGAATAAGAGCACCTTGTGATATGTTGATATGTCTTTTTCTGGCTCAGTAAATCATGGCACTGGGATGTCTACAATGAAGGAAGAAAGATGGAAAGTGAGGTGCACTGCTTTTACCAACAACAAAAAGACAGGTGTCTTAATAAAAAATGGAAATAATGCTGTAAAACTAAAGAAAGTGACATCATCTAATCTTGCAATGATTACTTTGGTTAGACCCTTAATAGTGTTAAGGCATTTAATTAACACTAGTTTCAATCAAAGAAGCTGAAAATCTCTGGAGATAAAGCTTTAGATACTTTATATAACCCTGGGAATATGAATCATTGTTCATATTTTGCTACATTTCTCCCCATATTTTTCTTTTTTCTTATTTTCATTCTCAGTCATGGCTCACGTCTTCTAACTTATTTTGAGATACTTGAAATAATACAGTATCTGCTGAGGCTGACAGTGACCTCCAGAGATCACTTAGTCAAAACTCCTCTGATCAGAGCAGGGTCATGCAGACCAGGTTGCCCAGGGCTGTGCCCAGTCAGATATTAAATATCTCCAAGGATGGAGACTCCACATCAACCTGCTCCAGTGTCGGACCACCTGGCACCCTGCCTCCAGCCTGACCCTTGACCGACACTGGCAGAGTGAACACACCCCTGACAACATTCCTCCTGACACCCTGACCATCGACCAATGCTGGCAGAGCAGACAGGGTGTCATCCACATTTCATGTAAGGTGTGATTCTTTCAAAACACATTGGCATCGATGGAGCCAAGGGGTGGTGTGATTCTTACTTGCATTTAAAAGGCATTTGCTTGATTGATTGCCTTATGACCAGGATGTCAAGCATCTTCAGAAGCCCTCCAGGGCTTTGCTTTTGATCCTGTGTTTGTTATCAGTGTTTTGGATGAGCTGCTGTATGTGCCCATTGTTGCTGACCTTTCTTACTGCCTTAATAAAATTTGTTTTACGTGTTGTTGGACACATCTCTGTTCAGACCACACCACACTCACAGTGAGCTAAAGGCTGAGGTGGACAAGAGGATGTGGGTGATGGCTTCAGGTGAGGCTGGTCAAGGACATCAAGGCCTATAAAGTGCCAACAGGGTGTGTCAATAGCCTTGTTTAATTCACAGTAAACAAAATCCACTACTCTTCTCTCACCCACTAAACCAATAATCTCATCCTAGGAGTCTATCAAGTTTTTGCACCAGGATTTCCCCTTCACAAATTCATGCTGACTGCTAGCAGTGACTTTGTTAACTTTCATGTGTTTGACAGTGGTATCCAGGGTGCCTTTTTCCACCACTTCCCCAGGAAGTGAGTTTGAGTATAAGCAGTCTGCAGTTCCCTGGGTACTTCTTGCCCTCCTGGAAGATCTGAATGACATTTGTTTGCTTCTGGTTCCTAGGAATTCTCAATACTTCCTTTTACATGTGCGTATGTTTAGGGAAGGATACTTCTGTCATGCTTTATAGTTTTCAGGTGCTCTCATTCATAACCGGTAGTTACTCTTAGCTATTCTACATGTACCACCAGACAGAAATTTTCAACACGATGTCATAGTCCTGACACAATGAGCAGCTAACTCTTTCAAATGGACGAGTGGTTTTGTTGCAGAAGGAAGATCCCTGATGACACCCTAAAATCCTCATCAGTCAGGATATACAACAGAATGACAAAAGTAAAGCTTTGCTGATGACAGATATGTTGGCACACTGAAAACAGGACAAGAAAATGGCAGGGCTGCTGCCTTCACCAAGGTTAACCCTGAAATAGAAGCATTTTTAAATATTTTATTTTCTAATTCATTTCTTGTGACACAGTATGATAAAAATGCTCATGCAAAAATTTCTTAGCACCCTAACAATTAATAAGAACTATGTAGCAGCAAAAAATAATAATTCACAAATAATGAATAAACTCAGAGAGATAATAAATCAAAATAATATGCCTCTATTAATCTCAAATTTTCTCTTATACTCTGGCTAGAAGTGAGTGGAAAATTTCCATTAAACAATGCAATCAATAAATGTAATCTTTCCATTGTCATAAAATCTGCATATCTAGATAGTTTTTGGTCCCTACTTTTGGTAAAAACAACAAGAAGAAGGTGCCAAAGGTTCACGGCCATTGTCTTAAAATGAAGAATAAATAAAATTATTCTTTTAAATAAAGTTATTAATCTATTTGTAGTAATAAAATGTGATTATAAGATTTGTCTTGTAGCTAATATTCTGTTTCTCCAGTTGTATTTAAACCTTAGGCTATTAGACTGTTATAAAGATAAAATGCAGTTCATCAGGCATTATCAAAATTCAGCAGAAATATTTCTATAGACTTTCATGAGATTTTTATAGGACCCATCAATATTTGGGGTAGAATTATTTCACCATTTCTCTAATTATGTACTGGCATTATTCTGGAATATTTCAGTGCTAAACTAGCAATATCCATTTCTAGCTATGTATAGAATTTCCAAAATTTTCTAGAACATATTGATCAGAAAATTTCTTTTTGTGTGCAAAGCATAGGGAGAGACATTCTGTGGCATTTTTCTTTTTTTATTCCTTTCTAATAACTATTATACATTCTTTTCCTGCTAAAAATGGGTTCCATTTACAGTTTTATGTATTTTCATGAAAACCCAACCAGATGTTCTTCATGAAAGTGGACATTTTTTTCAGGAACACTTTGGTTTAACTGAAACTTAATTCATGTTATTAAATGTGGAAAACTTTTCAGCTAGTGCTAGTTTTCAGAGATTTCTAAAAGATTGAAGGATACTTTGCAGAACTCTTCCTGAGAGCCAAAGTGGGAATAACAGAGTTGATCTTTTATCTTCTTCTTGGCATTCTGTTGTAGGTATCATTAAGCATGACAGTTTTTAAAAGTGTTCTATTTCAAAATGCCCATTTAAGGAACTCAGAATAAAACCCTGTCTCTCCTGTGAGAGCACAAAGCAGTTTAAAATGCAACCTGATTTAATATAATTGCTGTGTTCCAGTCCCTTACCTCTTCACTTAAGAAAACAACAATTTTAATGAGTTTGTTGTTTTTGTTTTTAAAATACACTTTTCAGATAAAGTGTAGCAGCCAGCGATTTCTTCCTCCCTTGATGAAAATACAGTGAAAACAAACTCCTTCTCACACTCATACTTATTAAAGAAGACACAGAAGAGACACCTGTCCTCTCAGGTGAGTCAGATAAAGCTCTGTCATGGGCAACAGAAAGAAAAATTTGGGTTTCATGAAAACAAACAAGTCATTATCTTCCTTCCATTGTTTATTCAATACATCTCACTTCAGTAAGAAGACTAGATTTCTCAGATGATGCATTCAAATATGTCACCCTCAGTCTTCCATCTCCAGATCTCTGATGCTTTGTGAGAAAGATACAGCAGCTCTCCTGTTTAACTGTGTGGTCCCCATTTAAATAGATAAAACGTGTTTTCCCCCTTCTCCAATTATCAGTGGCAGTCGTTGTAATAACAGCAGTAGCCACAAGAAGTGGGTTCAGAGTAGTAGAAGTGTTGGTGGTATTGGTGTTCCCCAAGGTCTGTCAGACATCCAACAGAACACATCACATTTTGTGAGTGCCAAGAAGGAATAAAAGCAGAAGATGCAGAAATGGTACACATTATTTGTACAGCTGCAGATTAAAACAACTTCAGAAAAATTATTTTAAAATTAGAAAAATATGTCATAGATTTAAAGTAGAAAGATGAAAAAATATCTTGAAAATTCACATTTGAACACGGATCACAGGGAAGGAAGTGGGATCCAAACTTAGGTACAGAGTTTGACAAACTTCCACTATTGACTTCTCTACAAGAAATGTAAGACCTATTTTTGCATTGCAAATTTACATGGGACACGAGTTACTCTACCTGAAACAGTTGACTAGAAAAACAATAGAAATATTACAAGATGATTCTATAAATTTTTAAGAATGTTTAATTTCTGATGAAGTAATAAAGATATGTCAACGCTATTCTGGTTCGGACAAACAGCCAGTTCTTGGGGAGTGGGGAACTAATTGTGAAACATATGGTCAAGACAGTGAAAAAACTATTTTATCAAAAATATATAGAATTTTGTGGTAGTATTGCATTGAAAAAGTACATTGATATAAGAGATTTCAGCAGAGAAGCCAGGCTAAATGTATAATTTTTTGCAAGGTACAGAACATGAATTTAAGGTGAACAAACTTGATGATCATAGAAACAGCACAACAGGCTGAAAGTGAACTAGAATGTCCTGGAACAAGTTTTTCTTGTAACAGGCTACTCTAAAAGCGACAGAAAATTGATCTAATGTATCCTGGATAAAGTTCTAACACTAAAAGCAGAATGAAATACGACTAAGAGTAAGTTACTGTAAAGACACCTTCACAAGATTTGTAGTTAGAAATAAACGGAAAGAAGATTAACAGAGATCGAAGAGATACGTACAGATTTACAAAAGAAGGCGCCAAGATTTAAATGGAATGTAAACATGAGAAAAGAAACTAAGAACAGATTTAGATGTGAACCAGTGTATAAGATGTCGAACATCCCTTTACACTCAATGGAAAGTATATAATTCAGACAGCAGACAACAACTGGGATGTCTCCTTCAAGATAAGCTCAAGTTTCACGGTGCCCGATAAGCAGGGATGTACCTCCATGCAGGAGTCTCCTGTCATTTCAAGTGCTCTGTGGGACACCCTGACTGCACCTGGGCACCGCTGCCTGGATGAGGACATCCAACATCATTTACAGTGCTCTGAGAAATTCTATTAGACCTTCAGCTGCTACTCCAGGAAGGCCAGGAGGGTCCCATAGTTCTGCAGCAGGGTTAACTGCCTTGTGTAGCCCAATATAAGGCACAGCTATGGACCATAGCTGCTTTTTTGTATGCACTTAAATTAAGACCCCAAGAATCCTATAGGTATGTACATGGAAAAGCATAAACATAGACATCTCGAGTTGAAACTAATTTTTACACAGAAAGTTTAATTGGGGGTATACATCAGCTCACTTGCAAAAGATAAATGAAAGACACATCACAGAAAAAAATTGTAAATATACAGTGTATCGTATGTGGCCAGAACCTAGAAACTACTAATCATATGTAAAAGGATGAACCAGATTCACTAGAGATGAATATAAAATACAGAACTGACAGCCTTAAGTGTTAGCAGCTTTGTAGGAATTATGGACTCAAAATAGAAGAGATGCCATGCTGTCAGAAATGCAAGAAAATGGTAGATAAGAAGGATACAAAAATGCTACTAGACTACTGGAAACCATTAATTTTCATGAAGTACATTGAAGAATAACTAATGTGAGGCTTTTATAAAGGAAGAGAAAAGAGTTTGCTGTTTTATCATTTGATTAATTAAAAATTAAATTTTAAAAATGGCAAATACGATCTGGCAGGAACTAAAGAAACTGTAGGGCATGAAAAATATAAGCATAAAACCAATTATTTGCGGCGCACTAGAATCTCATGACACATTTTCACAGCAGTACTGTGCACACTGAATACAGTCACACCGAATACAGACATGACAGAATGCAACCTCGATGGGAACACTTGTAGTACTGAAGAAGGTGATAAAATTCTGAATTCACTTACAACAGTCTAAGTTAGAGATGCATTAGTAGTTATGTTCCCATTGAGATCTCAGGTAATGGGAAGAAATAACAACAATATATAGCTTTTATGTGGGATGATCCAAATGCCTTTGACTTCACCAGAGCTAAGCTGTGAATATGTATTTAACTTTGAAGTCAATGACTTCATAGATATCTCAACAGAGGTAAATCTCACCTTCTAGATAATATATGTATTTCAAAAGTAATCCATATATTTGGCTTATGACTTTTCACTGAACTGGATTATATTCTTTAGAAGATGACCAAACATGCATTTACACATACTTTCCTGACTAGATTAAATAATTAACTAGCTCTATTGTTTTAAGAAAAAAAAAGAAGAAGAAGAAAAAAATGATCAATAGTTATCTAGAAATGTACAGTACCTGCAATAAAACCAATAGATTAAAGTTTTATTTTCAGTTAGGTAAGTTAAGAGGAAAATTTCCTCTAAAAGAAATATAGTGTTTTCCCACACTAACACATATAAATGCATTTGGCTCTTAAATTATCTGCTCTTTTTCATTTTGTTTTGGTTTAGTTTTGATTTTGGTTTTGAGTTTGGGCTTTTTTTGCTGCCCCTGTGCAGAAGACTAAATTCAAAAACTCTGAAGAACCTGAGCTTCTGACAAAAGTTGGACCTATAGATACTGAGGATTTTCCTACTTTTAAGGAGCCTAAAGACATTCAGTATTCTAACTGTAACTTATCCTTGCTTGCAAAGATTTTTGTGTATACTTAAGATTGGAAACTGTACTTGCATGTTATTGTCTTATACAGATGAAGATTGAAATAAGAAACTAATTTAGCCATTGTGAAAATGCATCTGAGGGAAAGTGCTGATTAGAGAAATTAGCATAAGGCTGAACCAGCTAACAAGTTAACCAGGTGAAGAATGGACCATATGAGCTCAGAAACAACTAATTTTAGAGAGGGTTATGTCTGAAATTCCAGATCATTACAATTATTTTTTTATTAAAGTATTAGAAAAAGATTTCTGATAATCCTCAGAAATTATACTTGGCAGTGCTAAGCCTCTCTCCCAGTTTGCAAGCCTCTGTAGACACACCACGAATAGCATAACCCAAAGTTTGCTCCAGAATATACTATCAGCAAAAAAAGAAGCTAGAACTTGCTTTAGTTTAGTGTTACATTGAAGGTAGTGGCAGGTGTGTTTAATTTTCAGTGATAGAATTCATTTTAAATCAAATTAATCTACCTTACACAGAGACGTAAAGCCAGACTGACATAAATTTATGAGGTAAATTCAGATTATTATTCATGTGAGGTGAGAATTTATCAAAATGTTGTGTGTTCACCAGTTACAAAACTTAATTTAATGTTTAAAAGTAGTTTCTTTTGGTTTTTTTTTTTGTTTGTTTGTTTATCCACAACATAAAGAAACCTCCTGACATTATTTCAGTTGATTCTGTTTACAACAGAACCGGTTTGTTCTAGATTAGCAAGTAATTTAATCAGTGTCTCCAAGCTCGTAATGACTTCAAGATTTTAAAATCAATATTTAATAAAGATAATGCTTGGTATGCCCCACAGAAAGTGGGTCCTGTCTGCTTTTTATAATAACAACATGCTGCTCTCCTCCATCTCCAGCAGCTGCATTCAGAAATGAACTCGTTTAACTGAAGCATTATGAACTACTCTCACCTGGTTTTGCAAAACTAATTCAAGTGCAAGAAGAGACTTTTCTTCCCTGAAGTGTAACCTTCCCTCTGCCCCACCTTTTCTTCTTGCAGAGAAGAAAATAGTTGTTTTCTCTGTGAAGAAGAAATGTGTTCTTTGAGGAGCTGAAGCACCACACACACAGACACAGAGGGGGAGAGTGCACCTATTGTGCTGTTCAGACAATCCAACAAGTAACATTCTGCTTCCCCTATTTCAGCTAACCTGGATTTTTATTTTCTTTCCTTAACCTAAATCAAGCGCTACTACAGCTTCTGCTTTGTGTATACACCCAGCAGAATAAAGTGGAAATAGAGGAAAGAAGTTTTCAAAGTCTGCACTACAGCAATATTCAAACCGTGAACAGAACTAGGTATTTTCTTTTATTGTAAGAAAATGCAAGGGAAAGCATGCAAGAAAGCCATTTCCTCTCAAATTAAGTATAAAGAGTTCTACTTCTGAAGGGTAGTGGGCAAGGGTAGAAAAAAGACTATTTGGGGATGATTTTGAAGCATTTTCTCAAGAAACAAAAGTACTTTTGTTTAATATAAAATTATTTTTAATTTTATCTGAAAAAGTACAGGTTTAAAGCAATAATTTGTTGAACATAAAATTAGTAACCCCCTTCATAGGAGTCACAGATTATCAATATAGATTTAGTCTACAATAGACTACTATCTAGTCATTGGCCTCATTCATGTCATATATAATTGAATTTTCTGATTTCACTCCTATTTGAACTGATCACAGTTCAAATTTTGTAGAATTTTGTTTCTTCGTAAGCTTAGTTTTCCATTAAAAATAATTTCATAGGAAAATTTCTTCCTAGACCTGTTTTGGAATACAATAGACAGATAGATTGTAAATTGGAGCAAAAGAACTTTTCTACAGACGGAATCTTGAACTTAATATATACCCAAACCCACTTTCCACAGGGACTAATAATTCTTCACTAATGTCCTCATGTACATGCGATACTGAACCAGGCTTGGCACTTTATTTCTTTTTAGGAGTTATAACCATATCTTCTGTGTTTTTCCCTGGAAATAGATTCTTTACACCCTTGTTTCTGCTATGACATGAATAAATATATATTGGCTTTATCATCTATAAAATTCTTAATATCTCTCCAGGTAATTGTAATCTTATCTATCACCATACAGAGATTGATAAAAGAAAGCAAACACCTCTGCAAAGCCTGCAAGATCAAGTATCTGTTGTGTCAAGAGGTGTTTTAATCTAAATAGTTTTCTGGATTCTTGTCACTTCTATAATTTGGAGGCTAAAAGTCTGGTGATCCCATCACTGTGTTCATAGAATTGTTGATGGCTGTATGTAAATCACTTATTTATTTCATCAACAGGCAGCTTTTTGAGGGCCTTGTCTGCTATGTTTAGTACAGAAGAAGCAGCAGACAAATTGTCCCATTTATGCTTATTTAAACCTCTGCTTTCATGTATCTCTGCTATTATTGACAAAAGCTTCTTTTCTACTTTTCCAGTTAATGGAAACATCTGTCTGCAAAGATTCAGAGTATAAAACTAGAAGAGATTTAATAGTCTTTGCTTCTGCATGATGCAGGCCATTATAAAGACTGCGAATTAGTGTTGTTTTGAAGTAGAGTGTATGTCTTAGGAACACAGTCACTATTGATTTTAAAATTTCTAGTGATGGAAAATCTACAGTAGTCCTTGGTAAGTTCTTCCCATGTTCAATTGTTCTGTTTGTTGAATACATAGACTTTATTTCTAATCTGAATTTGTGTTTGGTCTTCTAGGCACTCTAACGTGGTATATGTGTTCATTGTGTACTGAGCCAGAGCACCTTATCTCAGAGGCACAGTCTGGGCAGCACTTTAAGTGTTTCCACTCTTCCCTCAATAAATAGAAGGAATTCTGTGGTTCTGAAGGAAGAGACCAATGTCCTAAGCAAGTGACTTCCCAGAGCTTACGGAAGTGAATCCTACATGAGAAGTTTCCAAACATCTTTTTGCAAAATACTTCCAGATTTACAATGGTCATTCAGAATATGCTAAATATAGTCTTTAAGTCCTTCTCTTCATAAAAGTGTTTGAGTGTTCTCATTTTGCATCATTTTTGGCTGGGCAGACTGCACGGCAATGAGAATGCATTTAAGTAGAAGGTACACTTCCTTTCTCCTGTGGAAATTGCTCCACTTTTTGGGTATCAATACAACAGTTGAAGAAGAGCCATTTTATTGTGTCATTACTTATTGCTTAGTGAAGCCAGAGAGATCATCTGTCCCATCTTAGCTTAACTGCCAGTACACAGAGGAATATAATTATTTTGCTGAATCTAATACTAAATTAGATTCTTTTTTCCATATTAAAAATTAAATGAGAAGGGCAGAACATGTCTATTTCCAACACTAATTCATGGAATTCATTGGAATCTTGGCTGCTCTGAAATCTACCTTTAAACCTAAGTAATTCTATATTCATAGTGCACGTTCTTTCCGAGGGGTCATTGAGGAATCCAACTTCACTCCCTCACAAGCTACTTTATCTAGTCACTAACCTTCAAAATAGAGAAAGGTGAGCAATAAAAGGTTAGTTCTTCCTTACAGCGGGAACAACATTGATTTTTTTTTTCTTTTTTTTTTTTTATTCATGCCATTCTCTGAAACCACATGTAGGCCTTTAATGAACACTGACAGGAAAAAGCTTTTGCAAGCCCTCCTTAAAGAGAAAAAACCACACCAATAAACAAACAAACAAAAAACCAAAAACAAACAAACAAACAAAAAAAAACAAAAAACAAAACCCCCCCAAAAATGCAAACAAACAAACAAAAAAACCCCACCCCCCCCAAAAAACAAACAAACAAAAAAACCCAAAGAAAACCCCATTAGCAAAACAGCTCCGCCCCAAAAAAATAAAACCACCTTACTTGCCATGCTGCTCTATCTCCCTGGCAAAAAAGGTATGTTTTTTCCCAGGGAAGATTTTACATTTGTATGAACCTTTAAGAAGACAAGAACTTGTTTTTATTAGTTATGGGTAAAGAAAGTGTTGGAATTCAGAGACGTGAAGCTGATGAAGTTGAAAGTCAGGGATGAGACTACTTCATGGCTAACATAGTCCAGATTATTGCTACTTCTTCAACCTCAGAGAGATTTTACGGTCCCCAGAAAATTTTACTTCTTGGATATTTTGTCTGAATTTGGATTATATTTATTATTTCTAAATATTGTTTTCTCTAAAAATTGTGACAACCTTGATTGGAAGTTATTTTTTCTGCCTGGGAAAACTGGTAACAATTAACCTGTAGTATTTCATATACACTCTTGAGGTGAAGACACCTGCTGCAAAAGAAAAGATATGAAAAATTCATGTTAACAAACAAAAGAGAATGAATGACTTACCATAAGATCAGATTTGGTATTCTATCTCTGGTAAATAAATTGAATTCATAGTTAAAGCAGTTTATTTCTGAGTTAGTCTGTAGCATACCAGCAAGAAAAACTGAAAAAAATTGAACTTTTTCCTCTCTAACCATTGTGTCATGAATTTGCAGCAAACTACTTTGTTCCCTAAAGGGAATATACTAAAGTTATCACATTCATCTTCCCATACAATTGCTTTCCTCATCAGTAGAAATTATTTGCTTTCACCTAAGTCTTCCTTCTCATTTTAGTCCATCCATCTTTTCCTCCTTTCACCTCTCATGCTCAGTAAATTTCTAAATAGCTTCCAAAATTTTAGAGTTTCAACCTTTATAATACAAAGGGACCAAGAAAGAAGCAAAAGAATACAGCTTAAGCTCTTAAAATCTATAGCTCCTCCTCTGCTCCCATATCCCATCTCTATTCTTCAAGACCAATACTCCAATACTCCAAAACTCAAATACTTATAAAAGCCTTGTATAATCTTGTCATTAATCATAATTTCTGCAACTCTGCCTCCCCAGTGCTAACGCTCCATGACAGAGCTGTCCCAAAGCCATCAAGTCTGGAAACTTGTTCCGAAGCCAAGCAAGCTATTTGCTTGGTCATGTGAAATGAGGAACCACTGACAATTAGAATATGTTTGAACCATGTTGAATGTCATGGTTTAGGAATGATATTCTTGAATTTAGTGCTTCTACTAAAGCCATACATTGCTGGCTCCACCCTCCCTTTTTGCCCTCACCCTGCAGCAGGCTGGAGAAGAGAATTGATGACACAGAAGGCAAAGGTCATGGGTTGAGATAAGAACAATTTATTGGAAATAGTGACATGATCTTTAAGGTCCCCTGCCAACCCAAACCATTCTGTGATTCTATGATTTTGCAAGTCTAAAGAGAAGAGCACACTAGTTGTTACATCTCTTAATTCCTTCTAAGACTAAATAATATCAGTATGGGATTGGAATTACCCACTGTTGTTTTCTGTTATTTTTTTCATTTTAATGCCCTAGATAGATCTATAACAGACCATGATATGATTTTTAATTGTTAACCTTTAACTGTTTAACTGATAGTCTTTTATCCCATTTATCTGATCACAAATAGGCGCAACACAGATGAGCTACAGAGATGAGTTAGGAGCAAGTTGAACAGAATGAAAATATCCCTGGTGAAAAAACAAACTCACCTCAGAAAATGAACCAGAATTTTGGCTGAGTAATTTGTGCATAACATCACACCAGTAGAGCTATTTTGTCTTAAAAGCTTTGCCTGAACTATATTATGTGAATGTATTTCCTTAGGTCAGCATTAGCTCAGGTATCTTGAAATCAAAATGTGTAACGTAGCAATGCAGTAGACTCAACAGTTACAAAGTGAATACAGATTTTTATTATAATAGAGTTACCATTATATTACTCAAAAGCTGAGACATTTTATCCCAAGTTCATTCCACATCAAACTCTTCTGGATGAAGTATAATCCCCAGAAAGTACTGGTTTGTAATAAAATGCTGACAGGCCCTTAGCTATAGAAGCTCTACCAGCTTTGCTATTCTACAAGGTCCCTAACTGAATTTTTATTCTCTAATTCAATGAGAGGATTTTGCTTCCAAACCACTTTTAAAATCCTCCAGCTGTACTATTTCTTAGTTTATGATAGCTACATTACTTTTCAATTAAATTATTCCAATGTTCTTATATTTTCTATATTAAATTGTAGTTATATCTACACATTTCAAATATACTGGGATCTGCCTACCTTTCTCATTGTGTCTTATAAGTACCCAAGTGTAGGAGTTTCGTGACATATTTAAAGCTTGTGGTGACATAAGCCTTAAAATTTCCGGTTTATTTTATCACTCTCTCCCCAAAAAACTTAGTGGACCTTGTTGTGTTCTCTCAGGGGTGACAGTGGAAAATAAACTAAGATCCACCTTTAAGTATGAGGTGAGAGAGAGAGAGATTTGTGTCACAGCATGTTGTTGACATCTTGCTATAATGACTTCAAATATTTGTGTTAATTTTATACATTTCATCTCTTCTAAGAGCTGTGGTCATTGAGATACAGTTGCCTGAGGAGAGGTATCTAATGCTCTTACTCAAGTGTGATGAAGTTTTCCAGTTGTCCCCCAGAGGTTGGCCAAGAAGGATACAATCTTGTGCTGTAAATTCCAGCTGTGTGTGGATGCCTGGGTTCTTCCAGGGCATCCTAAATGACACGAGGTAGCCAATTCACCTATGCTGCTACTTATCAATGTCCCGGGGCTACTTTTCAGGAGTAGATTCACGTCTCTGTGGAGTAAGCCTGAAGCAAGCCTGAAGCAAGATCTAGAGCACAAGGCCACAGCTGCAGTAGAGCCCAGTGCTCAGTAACATGCCAACAGAACTGTTTGGAAAAGTTCTCTGCAGTCAATCTTCAGGCTGTCCACAGGGAAGACATATGGGCAGAAGGTAAGCAATATGTAGATCATGGAGTGCCTGCAGCCAGTCTGCAGCCGAGCAAGAAAAACCCATTGACAAAATCCCGAAGCATTTCTGGGCAGATGGATTTCCAGCTTGTTCACTGTCCTTCTGGCAATGTTTCCTTAAGAGAATGTTCTGATGACAATGTGCTTTGTAGAGGTAGGTTGCCACACTGAAGATTGGGAGCACACCACTGTCATTTTAATTTCAAATGAAGCCTGATCTGCTCCTTTGTCTTGTGATATCAGGACAGTTGTGTCTCAGAGCATGATAGTCATTAGCAGTATATTTTAAGGTGGATGTGGGCTCAGATTTCAGGAGTCTAAGCAGTTTGAGGAGATTTTTGAGATCATCCCTTTAGATTTACCTATCCAATTTACATATAAATTTAATTTGAAGTTTATAGGTGTTATTTTGGCTTTCAATTTATACCATAAGCTAAAACTACAGGGAATATTCTGCAGTGTAAGCAAAATATATGCCAGAATTTAGAATCAAGGTTATGTTCTTAAATTTAATTTTGGTGGTTTAAAGCAAGATTTATCTCCTTGGTTTAAGGGAGGGAGGATTTACTCAGAGATTAAAATGCTCATTTTAAAATGTCTGTATATAGATTACTAGGGGGACACTAGGGCCAGGATTCAGCTTCTTCAGTCCCCTTCCAAGGTCTTGCCCACACCCAACCTACTGGTGAGGGGGGACAGCCTTGATGCTGTGCCAGCACTGCTCAGCAGTAGCCAAAACACCGGTGTGTTGTCGACACCTTTCTGTGCAAACCACAGCACTATGAGGGCTGCCATGGGGAAAATTAACTCCATCACAGCCAGACCCAGTACATTTAGCAGCCTATTTTAAGAGTAGAATAACCCCACTGAATATTTCCTGAACAGCTTAGAAGCAGAAGTCTTCAAAGTAGCTAAGATTAAGGTGAGCTCTTTCCTACCCTTCTACTGCCTTCTACTGACTTAGAAGTAATCTAAATCAACACTTTTAAATTACAAGAAAAAGAAGTCTACAATGAATATGGCCCCGAACTTAATTTTATAATTAGGAAGGAGTCACAATTCTCACAATCATTGCCTCATTTCAGAGATGTGGCATCACAAAAAGTCAAACTTGGGAGCTTTGAACAGCCCCTAATCAAAGCAAATGATACATACACAGTGTGATGTAAAGCAAACATAGTGCTTACATTGTCTTTAGGCTGCTGCCGTAATCCTTGCAGATTCTGAAGCTCAAATCCAGACAGTGAGATGACTGCACTAGTGGAAGACATTATGTAATGTAATGTTGAGCATAACTGTCCAAAAAAAGTCTTAAGCTTTAGACAATCCACACAAGATGATTTTAGATAAAAATGCAGGATACAGGGCAAAGAAGAAAAGAGGTATGTCCTTCACCTAGCTTCCTGTTTTTAAGTCTCAGTACCCTGACCTGTTGGCTGCCTTTTTCCTTACAAATGGGCACACAGATGGCCCCCACCATCTCCAGTGTGCTTTTATAGCACTTCTGTAGGGGGATTGACAGCTCCTGTACATGTCACATTATCCTGAACTCCCTGGATCATTCCAGACCAGAGCTATTCAGCTAATCTTCATCATGGGGAGACTTTATGGGCTGTGTGGAAAGGGAGAAGATACACCTGTAATTTTACCAGTGTCCTTTGTCTGATAGAAGCATTAGTCCATAATAACAGTGAATTTTCTGATAACGTCAGTGATCTTTTCCCTGAAGGTCTTACAGAGTTGAGTGTATTAAACACACTCTCACAAATACAGTAACTTTCTTCCTCCATCCATCTTGTCTTCTCTAGAGGGATTTTTTTTTTTTTTCTCTTTGATATGTTGCTCACCTTGTTACCACTCATCTTGCCGGCTGTTTCCTCTGTGGTTTCAGACATTTTATGCATGGCTGCTTACATCTTGTTTTCAGATTCTTTCCGCCTAGGCCTGGAATAACTTTTGTCTATTCAATAGACACTCCATTTCCCATATCTAAAAGTATGAATTAATTTTTTGCAGTGTCTTCCCACCTACTTTCCAACACTGCCTAGGCTTAAACAATGGGGGAACAGTACTAGGAGTGAGATGGAGAGGAATAATTTAGTGAAGATGAGATGAGCGATGCTGTCATGTTAAACATATTGTGTGTGGCAAGTTCATTTCTCCAGTACAGTTAATGATGTCTGGAGCAGCCTGACTCAAAGCCCACTGAAATAATCTGCAAAATGCAGGTTTTGAAATTTTGGACTCTTTGAGACCAGATTTCCAGAACTGAAGAAGAATTAAGCATCATGAAGTGAATATTGAGATGGTGATGTTGTGTAAACGGCCTCACAATGAGAACAGAGGGAGTTTAAAAACTAACAGCAGCCTCCCACTCTCAGGCCCTCACATTACAAGGGAATTTGAACCATCTGAACATCTGTGGGAAGACAACATAGAACTGGGTGGTAGCTTAGGAGGCTCTCAGATCACACCAGTGACAGTTTCCTTCCATGAATGCTTGAGGGACCAGTCAGGGATAATGCTGAACCTGACCCACTGCTCACAAATGGGAACAACCCAGCGGCAGCGGTCATGGGGAAGAGCTTCAAAGTGAGTTGAAATCAAGAGGGAGGTGGGAGGCTGGGAAGCAGCATTAGGACTCTGGCCTTTAGAAGAGCAGGCTTCAGACTGCAAAGGCAATTGTTATGCAGAATGCACTGGACAGGTACCATGAGTGGGGAAGGTACCAAGCAGAGCCGGTATGGTTATTTAAGAATAAACCATTCTGTTAAGCAGAAGGACAGAAGGACTGTGAATTTTACCAGACTAATTTTTATTTTTTGGGCTTTTTTGGTTGGTTTGTTTGTTTGTTTGTTTGTTTGTTTTGTTTTGTTCTTTTGTGAACTGATACACAGAGAGGAGCATACAACAGATTGGGGGGGGNNNNAGGAGTCGGGGGGGGGGGGAAGTCAAGAAAAAGAAGGGATACACAGCAGAAGAGGGACATAAAAGCCCACTCTGCTAGAGGAGTGGATTAGAGTCTCCTCTCTTAGCCTTTTCTTCCACTGCAACTTTATTAGAGAGCACCGTAAGTGGGATCAGGCAGCGTAATGTGGAAAGGGTACTCTGAGCAGAAGGCTGACAATCCAAGCAAGTGTAGCTAAGGTGGAAAATAGGGAACTTTTATCATGCCAGACAAGGGCTACTCTTAGAATCATAATATCACTTTGTTTTGAAAAGGCCTCTAAGATCATTGAATCCAACCACTAACCCAGCACTGCCAAGTCCACCAGTCCTCCTCTTAATCTCTACTGTAAATTCTAATCTATTACATATTTTCATTAATGAGAATCTGTCCATAGGCTTCAGTGGCTTTGGTTTCAGATCCCTGTATGTCCAAGGGTAAGGCAGGAAATGAGCAATCAGTCAATGCAAGTTTTTGAAATCTCATTATCCCAGCAAGATGCATTTGCCCAGCCAGGTTTTGATCTCTATTTCCAGATGTCCTACCTGCACCTTTTCAGTTCATTTTTTCTTCCACATTTTGCACAGTCCTGTCATAAAGCTCTTAGGAAGTCTGGAATTAAGGTGTGAGCAACAGTGAGAGTATCCATTATTCTATTACAAAGTTATTCTAACAGCCAATATTCTATTAGGAAAAAGCTCTTTGATTCCTGCAAATTTCAAGGATTAATCAAGTTTTAGCTCATCACCTGCACCATTTGCCTTAAGCACTATGAAAATCTTCTGTGTAATCTACTGAATATAGAGCCAAGTTAGTTAAAAGGAATTTTTGTTTCTGATACCATATAATCATATTTAGGAAATTTGAATCTGCAGGTCTAAGAGTTTCCACTGCTGTGACTCAGAAGCAAATTGACCAGGACATACCTCTCTTCTATAATAATTACTGTCCTACCAGAAAGACTATTTTGCATCAAAGGTTATTTCTTAAAAGTATTTCTAACAGGAACAGGAGAAAGCTGGAAATGTGTAATCCCTCGTTTTCATGAAGACAAATTACATTTTAAAATTCTTCTAATGAAGCAGCATTCATCAGTCCTCCTTCATCTATCTTTTCAGAGTTTCAGTGCACAGATAAGGAGATTAATGTCTCTGAACTTTCCACCACTTTTTGTGCAGTTATAGTAGTACCTCAGTGAGATGAATTAAATCAGTGGGGTTACTACTGAGTCCAGAAACATTTTTACATGTTATGATATTTGCCCCTTCTGCCTTTCTATTATAGGTCAGTAAAGATAAAATAAAGCTATTGTGAATCTGATTTGAACTCCAAATCTCATTTCAATGACTGAGGACTCTTAATAAGTAGAATGAGTAGGACAAAAATTTATTATTACAACAATTCTTCCAAGTTCATATGTGATTATGCAAGTGTATATGAATATATGCATCCAACAGACAAATATTTTTTAAATGTTTAGGGAGTTTTCATGTTGCTTATTTTGAAGAGCAGATTTTTCAAGGGGTGTGTCCTCAACATCCTACCACAGAATTAGCAATCAGCATCACTTGGGTGACCACATCATCACACACATCCTCTCTTTCAGCTCTCTTATTATATGACCTCAGAGCACTGAGCTCCCAGGTCTTCTATTCCGACCAGAAAATGTGAGGATTACGGGTTTCAGCTGTTAAGAGCTGGAACACACTCGCTTGTTCTGGTTAACTTCTCATTGCACGTGTTCACACAGAGGTGAGTAAGGCTGGTGGGGTATAAAGGGCTATCCAAAGTTAGTAAAGATAGAAGAATGCAGTAAAGGTACCTGCCAGAAGTAATGTTGATGGAAAGAGCTTGCAAAGAAGAATATTAGGTTAAACCTATTTTCTGACATATGAGAGGTTTCTAATCAGAAACTAAATTATGTGTCATACAGTAAGACATCAGAAAATAAAATAAAAATCACCTGATTTGTCAACAAAACCCAAACCAATGTAATTAGAATCATATTTCATAGACAGGATGTTTATAAAAAAAAACACCTGTAGCAATTTTTTTTTCAGATCAAGATATTTTGCAGAATTTGTCAAATAGTTTTAAATAACACATATAGATGAGAAAATCACAATCTTTGAATCTGTATAGACAACCTGGAAATGCCAAAATGCAGCGAACAAACCTAATAGTGTGTGTAGACCAAAGCTTTGGCAAAATCTCCATATCACATGATTCAAACATGAAACTACTTCAAACAATCCTAGAAATACCATGAGGGTCAATCACTGTACCTTTCAGGCAGTGAAAATTCAAGGCGACGTTACAGAAAGCAGATAGTTAAAGTCAGAATGAAGCCTTGGTTTTTAATATATTTGTATGTATTACACACACACACACACACACACACACACATAACTGAATCTGGGCTCCAGCACAATGTACAAAATGATCAGTGACATATTACAGGATGATTTTTTATCTATGACTTTTACTGGAAACAGCAGCTTGACATGACTATTATTTCCAGGAAGCATTCACATTTCACAAAATGCTGACAAGTCTTTCCCACATTTTTTAGAAGCAGTTTTAATTCAGTTGCTTTTGCATGACAAACTAGCAGTCAGGAATATTTTCCTATTCGCACAACTAAATGAGTCAGGTTATAGTATGAGTTGCTTTCAGGTGACAGGGATAGTCTTTATTACATCTTTAAGAACATCAAAAATCCTTTCTTTTAATACATACATTAGTACATACGATAAAATTCCAAATTCACGGCAATCTATTTCTTCATATTCTTATTGCGCAATAGTTCAAGACAGACAGCAAAAAGTAATTGATTATCATTATCTTTTATTTATACTAGCAGAGCTGTTAATGGACGAAAACTTAACATAGCACATGCTGAAAAAATTCAGACTCTTGTTCAAAAATACAGAGATTATATATACATATTTATATATATGTAGATATATATATGTGCACATTTATTAATCTACCAGGAATTTGCTGTGTATTTTAATGTCATTAATGTCATTCCATGTGGAGTATCTTAATAAATTGATCAAAATTCCTCATACACATAGATATTACTAATTATATTTTGGATTATTTGCCTCGTGTAGGAGCACAAGTCATAAAGAAGAAGAATGTAAAAATTGTAAGACTTGTACTATGATCCTGCTTCAGGACTTCAGTCAGAAAGAAGTATCTCCTATGTAATGTTTGGTAAACCCACACTAAATAGATGGTCCTTGCCACAGAGAACTCCTTTTTCTACATGGAAAACAATGAAGGACAGATAAATTTATTTGTACATAGTAAGATGAGTGGAAAGAAATGTTGTTTACTCTGATGAATAGCATCTAAAAAGACTGTAGCAGCCAGAATCCCCCTTTTTTTTTTTTTGGTAGCTGTTTTGTTAGCCGGGCTTAAAGAAGATCTCAATGGCACAAGTTGTTTGTGGATTTCTTCCAACTTAAAAGGAAATAAGAAGGAAAGCAATTAAGTGTTTGAAGAAAGTCTGGAGTATAAGTCTGGAGTCTTGGCGTATAGTACATGACCCAGATGCCGTCTCTAAAGAAACAATAGTTAAAGTTACACAGTAATAGACCCCAAATACCCAGAGACCTAGAACAATCTCTCCTTCCCACCCCATAACCATGGCAGAAAAGATAACTATTTGGCTTAAATTACAGCAAATAAATATCTGTTTTCTGATATGAAAATATTGAAGGATGAAGACAATTTTCCGGGCAGGCTCTTAGTTCTTGCACTTTTGAGGTCTTTCAAACAGGCTGGAACCAGTCTAAAGACTTGAAGTCTGGGGATTGTTTGCAAGAAGTAACAGATAGACCGAAAATATGAGTCTTGGAAGCAAACACCACTTGCTTGTTTTTAATGTATCGGAGAAAGGCAAGTTAGTGAAGGGCTAGAGGGAAAGTTGTAGCAAGATCTCACCCATGTGATTGGAAAATGCTTTTGTAGAAGTGCGAGCTGTAAGCAGGATGAGATTTTACTCTCTAGATAGAGGGAAAGGCTGCTCAAGAGGCTACACAAATAAGTGATCCAGCTGTATGTGGTTGTCATGTTTTGTTTTGGGATATCTGCAGTAGCAAAAAGATCTACAAAATCTACTAGCCAGCTCCTCATCAAACTTGTTTCTGGGTATCGTCATTTGTGTTATTTCAAAAAAATATTGAAACTCAGTGAAATTCTCTGAATGAGTTAAGCAGTAGGTCAGACTAAACGAACAGAATTATCCCTCCTGACATTAAAATTATTAAATCCTGAAGCATATGAATATATATTCCATTTACAAAATGATCCCACTATTCTAGTTTACAAGAAGCAAATGCAAAATGTGATGCATTAAGTCTCACATTTTGCAGTATAAATGTATAGCATACAGACCAGTAAAATACATGTGACAAATAATGTTAAAGTACAGACATTTCTTACCTAAATTTCCATTCATTGTCTCTCCGATTACTACATTTTACCTGTAAAACTTGTGAGATAAGAGCATGCACCTGAATAACTAGAACAAAAGCTCATGAAGTTTACAAAAAGCAGGAGAAACACTCTTTTATTCTTGAAAAATATCATTTGTCTAAGTATGAAGTTCTACATAACCAAGACATTTCTCTCAAATGTCTTGGATATGCAAACATTTCTATGTTGGATTTGCCATTTCATACTGGAAGAGGAATTCATCTCACCTTAATATAATGTGTCTGGTGCAAGCCACTGTACACTCAATTAGTTCTGCAGACTGTCCTTGTAGTCTGGGGAGAGAAATGGGCACTTCTAGATTGTAATTCGTACCCTCCTCCTTCATATATCTAAACTAGGTCAGGACAAATTTATACCTAGAAAGGCCCATTTCTCACCATTGGTTATAAAATGAGTCTGGCCTGGCTGGCTCAAACATAAATGTCTACACTGCAGTCATGGAAATTCTCTTCAATGACTGAGTTATTAAGGGGAAAAGAAAGTGAAAAGGATTTTAAGGATCTGGCAAAGCTTTCCTACAGTTTTCTGAGTATTAGCAATCTGTGAAGGTAATGAGCTTTTATTTTTCGTGCCGCATTCGCTATTGTTATCTTTATAGACCTATTGGAATAATGAGCAGTGAACAGAAAACATGTGGTAAGTGGATTCAGAGTCTGCAAATAATACGCAAACTACCAAAATCTTGCTTTGAGATAAAAGAGCGGGATCTCAAACTATGTAGGAAAGCTATAAAGTATGTTAATGAACATTTTTGGTGTATGTGGATTGACCTGTCAAAAGCAGACATAAAACAAGAAGATGAGTTAGAACGGAAGATAAAAGCTAAGACAAAAGAGTATAATGAAATCTCTAAAAGGAAATCTTTGAATTCACTGAGGTACTAGTTCTAACCATGATGTTTAAACATACATAAATCTAATACTTTCAATAATTATATTATCTTAGTATGTTTGATATATCATGGTCATAATACAAATATAACTTTAAAATTTCATCTTTAATAAAGCCAAATTATTGTGTTGTGAAGTAATATTTGAAGATCATACAGAGAAGATACATAGAACGGCAAAATATATGCAAACAGGGAACAAATAGAAAGACAAAGACAAAGTGTAAGTACTAAAACATTATCATAATAATCCCATCATAATATATAACACAGAATCACTAAGAAGACAGAAAAGGCTTGAAAAAGCACAGTAATAAAACACAGATGATTCACAATTGGTATGAGGCAGAAAGCAAATACAGAGGAGAAAAATAAAGATAAGAGCAACAAAGAAGAAACAAGCAGGTCTGAACGTATAAAATAATCTGGAAAAGAATTTACTACATTGCACAGTACAATAATTAGCCATTTGTTTTAAATAAGTTATATAATCATTGAAGTTGGAAAGAAAAAGGTCCTTAAGACCATTGAGTCCAGCCATTAGCCTAACACTACCAAATATACCCCTAAACCATGCCTCTAAGTGCCATATCCACACTTGTTTTAAATACCTACAGGGATTGTGACAAAACAAATTCCTGGGGCATCCTGTTCCAGTGTTTGACAACCCCTTTCAGGTGAGGAAATTTCTCCTAAAATCCAATCTAAACCTCCTCCAGCCCAACTTGAAGGCCCTCGCTCTTGTCCTGTCACTGGTTGCCTGGAAGAAGAGACCAAAAACCTCAAGTAGTTGTAGAGAGCAACATCCTCCCTTGAGCCTCCTTTTCTCCAAACTAAACACCCGCAGCTCCCGCAGCTGCTCCCTGAAAGACCCTTCACCAGCTCCAATGCCCTTGTCTGGACTTGCTCCATTACCTGAATGCTTTTCTTTTTGTGAGGCGCCAAACCTGGACACAGCACTCCAGGTGTGGCCAGATCAGCACAGGGGGTTGGTCACTTCTCTGGTCCTGCTGGTTTTGATACAGGCCCTGGCCCTGGCCCTGGCCCTGGCCTGTACGCCATTGTTGTTCTTGGCCACCTGGGCACACCTGGCTCATGTTCAGCTGCTGTCACCAGCACCCCCAGGTCCTTTTCCACTGGGCACTTTCCAACAACTCTGGCCCAGCCTGTGGTGATGCAGGGGTTGCTGTGACCCAAGCGCAGGACCTGGCGCTTGGCTTTATTGAACCTCACAAAATTTGCCTCAGTTCATCAATCCAGCCTGTCCAGATCCCTCTGCAGAGCCTTCCTACCCTCCCACAGATCAAGACTTTAGCCCAACTTGGTGTCGTCCGTGAACTGATCGAGGGTGCCCTCAATGTCCTCATCCAGAGCTCTGATAAAGACATTAAACAGGACTGGCCCCAA
This sequence comes from Dasyornis broadbenti, assembly GCA_013397935.1. Lineage (NCBI taxonomy): Eukaryota > Metazoa > Chordata > Aves > Passeriformes > Dasyornithidae > Dasyornis > Dasyornis broadbenti. Next base: position 1,157,601 of record VZRN01004522.1, on the reverse strand, counting down.
TGCCCAGCAGGCCTCTAACAATTTCCCCCTGGATTGCAGGGGGTCTGTTCTGCCTGGATTTATCTCAACCCATGAGTTTTAATTTTTTTCCAGTTTTCTCCCCCATTACACTATGTGGGAGGGAACAAGCAGTTGTGTAGTGTTTAGGAACTAACCAAGAATGTGGTCTTTAATAAGGAGCATGACCACTTATAACTGGGGATGTGAGATGTTATACAAAAGGGGGCAAAAGGGAAAATTAAAATCAGTTTTAAACAGATACTCATAACGTAGAATGATAAGAATACAACACTTGAGTGTCCAATTGTGTAAACTTTAAATTGAGAACAAATAACCAGAGTAGTCTGCAGTTTCTATTTGTCGTTTGGAAAATTAATCAATACAAAACATTTGTCCTTAAAATGTCATCATAGATATTACTGGAAATACCTATTAGGAAAATTCTATATGACCTGAATGAGTCACAGAATCCTCTCTTATCTCAGTGTTCTGCTTCAGGGATCTGTCAGGTTCTAAACCTGATTTTGCACAGAAATTCACAGAAAACATAGATTTATCACTCCACATATTTTGACTAATCTCTATTAATAGAAAAATCATAAAGCATATATGAAAAAATCAAAATAATAGTGGTTATAATATTAAATTCTCAAAGTAAGCTAAATATCAGACCTAGTCCAACATATTAAAATGATTAGGCCATTCAAGTGTTACATTACCATTGAGAAGACAGCAACCTTATTTCACTATCAGCCATAAAAGTGATTGAATGTTGTCAGTCTCAATTCTGAACAATATATATTTATAGCATTTCCAGCAAAATGTCTGGCTGCATGAGGGTCGTATCACTGCCAAGTTTATACCAATGCCAGATTAGGAAGCCTGCCCAAATTATAGCTCCTCATGTTATGCAGGTCCTGTGTTATTCACAGGAAGGCATTCTAGCTGATTGTAGAATTCTTCCTGGCTTGAAAATCTACAGACCTAAGATAATACTTCATCTCTTCCCTGTCAGAATAGGGTTTCAATAAAACATCCCAATACAAACATCCCAAGGTGACACAGATTGCTACATTTCAAATTCACATGACAAATTTAGGTGAAAACAACATGAGCTCTCAAGATTAAACGTACAACTTCCAACCCATGAAAAATATTCATGTGTGATCTTTTAGACAGCAAAGTTGTTTACCCAGGGGCTGTTTTAAGTGTTTGAGGAACTATCCTGTCAGCACTGTTTTCAGATAAATTCTACAAGAAATAAACATTCCCATGCGTACTCCTATCACCAATTACTTGTTGCATTAGGGCAAGAATGCTGCTTGAGTCCTTATCCTGATAAGTAAGAGAGGAAACAAGCCAGAAACAGTCTGCACCAATATGGTTGTTATGACAAGGGGCTATTGCACATTATTAATAGGATTACACTCTAGTTTCACTGACTTTTGTGTTTAAGGGGTGAGTTCTCTGGCTTAGAAAGGTTTAGTTTTGTACAGCTGTCAAATATTAGATGTTTAATGCTGATGGATTTTGTGTTGATATCAGTGTTGATAAAGCCTCCTCAAGACTGACTGGGGCACCAGAGAATGCCCATTCTCAGGTGTGGTGTCATAGGTTGAGGTTTATTGGCTCTGTCATAGACATTCAGGGAGCTTCAGTTTCTTCTGTTCTTTCCATTTACGGGGGCAGAGGTTTTAAAAGAAGCTCTTTTCATAGAGAAGAATCAGTGTAAGTTCAGGAAAAACGGAGTTCTGTTGTGTTGTCTTATTGCAAAAGATAAAAATTACCCAGTCCAATAACTAGGGGCTTGGAAATTCCACAAATCCAGAAATAAACCCAGTAATTTATCTGGAAGTAATAAGTACCTAACCACAAGAATTTTTCTCTTTTTAAATAGCAACAGAAAAAATGCAATCAAGTTATCCAGAACAAATTAGTCAAATTGCTTTAGTCATTTTCTGAGAGGGATAGTTCTTGCTTTGCACTTACTCTAGATCTACATTTTAGAGTGTGTTGTATCTCAACTTTGTGTTTCAAAAGGCAAAGCTAAAATCAACCAGAAAATTTGGATTTTAACTAGACCAAAATAAAAATTTTTTTCTTCCTAAAGGTCAAAATTTGGATTGACAGCCTTGTCTACTTTATGGTATAAGGTATGTGCTAGAATTCTTATTCTGATTTTATGTAAAAAGATTATCAGATTTGGTTCATCTACCACTTTTATGTGTGAAAAACAAGAGCAACTCAAATGCACCAAAGTTATCCAGGATTTAATATCACAGTGAATTATATAAGAATTTGTAAGAATTAAAATAGGAGATCCCCATCCATCTTACTGTAAAAATCCAAAGAAATTATATCAGCTAAACCCATTGTTCTTAAAAGTCAAAAATCCTAATTGCTCTATTTAGGAGGGAGGTAAATTCCAAATATGGTTAATTTCTTTTTTATCACTTTTTAATCTGATGAATAAGTTTTCATTTTTATAAAGCCTAATAGATGGTTGATATAATTTAAAGCTTATAAATTATACAGTTAAATATAAAGTAATTACAGTATATAAGTCTAATAGACTGGTGATCTTCTTTAGAGATTCAAAGGGTTGTTCAGCACTCTGTGGATGATTAATTTTCAGTGGTTATCTGGTTTAAAGTTTTGAATTGTTTAATACAAAGTTGTCATATGGATCACCAATCTTAATAGGAGGAAAAGAAGTTGAATTATTTACCAATACCTCTTTAAAGGAGAGCAAAAATTATGACACTTTAATAAAAGTAGGAATTTTTTTTCTTTTTTTTACAGTAAAGCCTGCAGCTCCTATTCAAATAAAGAAACAGATAAACAATAACAACACACATTCCCATCCCCTCACCTCCCACAAAGTGGTCATCATTTATTCAAAAAGGCAAACAGAGCCTACTCTATTTTCTTTTAAACATCACATTTGGAGGGTTCTTGAGTATATCATCACTCGCTATCTTCAGGATTCTTGACCCTAAGGAAGAAAAAAGGTAAAGTAAAAAAGGAAACATTTTTCTACAGAATACCTTATTCTGTTGACTTGCTAATAACTTCCCTTGGAAGACAGGAGAATCACCTTTTGTATTTGAGGTAGTTTGGTTTCGTTACCAACTCTAAACAAAATCCTTCTTGAAATGATGCCATTAACTGCACAGCAACAAGAACTGCATAGTTGCCCTTTCACCCATCAGCCTGAAACAAATGGTATTCTATGAACACTTTAAATATACAAATATGCAACTGTGCTATTCAAAAATGTACCTTCCAAGATTTTTTTTGTTCAGATGAATGTAAGCAGCTGGATCTGTGTCAAAACAATGAAGTTAAAACATTCCTTCATACTAATATTTCCTCAGACCACTTGACCAGACAAAGCTAAACTAGAGCTTTGTCTTTTTCAGTCTTTCAAAAAGAGACCTCTCAGCGTTTCTGTTGATCTTATCTATTCTGTAAGAATATTTTGATAATGGGTTTGGGCTGATTTCCTGTTTTGATTTGGTTTGCTTGGTTTTTTTTCCATAAAATAGTAGTTTAAAAAGCTTAATAAGATCACAATGAAAAAATGCCCAAACTGATACAGCAGGAGAGTGTCATTCTTCATTCTTTTCTAGCAAAAAGTCATACTCATTTATAAGAAGAAAAACCACACATACTTTTGGAAAGGTTGAACAGTGCTACTAGCAGGTATCGCTATTCAAAAAACACAAAATTTGAGATATAAAACCCAATAGCTGTAACTGTCACAAAAGGCAGTTCAAAATATTATGAAGATTTTCTGCCCAGTGCAGGGGGGTTGGATCTTTGAGGTCCCTTCCAACCCAAACGATTCTGCAATTCTATGATTCAACAGTTGCAGTCCATCTGCAGTGACCAAAGCTTGTGCTTCTGACTGTGGAATTGGATGCTAGGAAGTTGAGTACATGAAGGAGCAGTGGTGCAAAGCAAAAATCACTCTGTACTACTAACAGTAACAGAGGGGCAAGTTAATTCAATGACAGGTTTCCAAAGGAGTCTGTAATCTTGGTACAGTGGATAAGTTTTAAGATGGTGTCTATTACCAGCCTTTGAAATTCTTCTTAAGCTGTGAATTTTGGCCTATTCTCCTTACTTTTCCTTTTCATTATTAAAAGGAGCAAAAGTTTTGTGTCTTCTACAAAAATATCCAAAGAGAACATATCACCTTGCATTTACTCAGCACTTTTCCTCTGTTTCTTAGCTAAAAAATGTTGACTCCAACGAAATACATATAATGATACTCAAAGTACTTAAAAACTGCCAATTGTCCTGCCAGTCTTGAAAATGCTGAAGTCTTGATAAACCCTCAAAAAAATCACTCGCTAAGTTTCTGAAAAGAATGTGTTTTTCTCTTGTGACTTTTTGAACATTTACAGCACAGCGCAATATTGAAGCTTATCTCCTCAGTTGCTGGAGACTTACATAATTAACGTAAACAAATTGTCTTATAGCTACCCCCAAAATGTTAAGATGTAAAGACAGAGGAAAAGCATATTAACTGAGAGTGCTGCACCCATGTAGAGGTGCAATTTAGAGATTCTCTTGCTACATCTATGTTAGTAATTTGAACCAGTCAGGGACTACTTGGACTGGGTACCCCATGACAGTTTAAGTCCCAGAAAATAGACAGAAGTTGAAGCACAAAATGTAAAAACATGACAAATCACAGGAAACTGGATTACTTTAGTTGTCACAGAATTGTATTCTCTTCTGCCCTGATTTATCCAGTGGTCTTTTATTTTCTTTAACATGTGTAAAAGATCTATTAGAAGGATCTCCTCAGCTTGTAGCAGTTTTTCCACGCATCATGGATATGCTCTGCTTCTTCCTGCCCCTAAATCTCTTCACTGTGATTACTGTTCGTCCAGCTCCCACTTGCCTTCTGTCTACTTTCTATGCCTCTGAAACAAATCACCTCTCCTTATGATTTTGAGGCCCCTTTAAATAATGACCTCCTTATCAGCTTCAGCATTTTCAAAATCTGTTTCAGTTTATCCACTGTTGGTTACCTTGCCCATGGATAGAAGAGGTTATATGCTTAAAGAGTATTGCTTCATTCAAGGACAATCAGCTTCAAACAAAAAACCCCATATTTTTGAAAATGTTTTAGGTAATAATCAACTGCCACTCAAGCAAATTTTTATGCTGCCTGATATCCAAAGAATCAACATATTATTTAAAAACAGGTCACCTAAATGATCTATTACAACCCCATCTCTAACTTGTCTGTTTTCATAATATGAAACTGGAGATTAAGGAATACAAACATAGACAATGTAGCATCCATCAGCTTCGAGGATCTGAATACCAGGCCACAACATTGACATTTTTTCACTTTTCCCAAATATTTATTTTGTGCCATGTAGACTGTGAGAACTAACCTTTAATACGGTTTTCTCTATTCAACATGCTGCTTTAAATATTTACATTACAAGCCCACCACATTCATGCCACTGTAAGTTCACCAAAGGGTTAACAACTGAATTAGTATGAAGGACATTTCCTGAGAAAGTTTCTATGGACAAGTCTGAAATAGGTTCAAACAGTTATTTTACTGTTTGGTACATGTTATCTAAAATCAATTTTGAAAACTATTTCTCTGGATTAAAATAATAACCCTAAATATTCAAATTCAATCTTAAATAAGAAATACTATTCTGCTTGTTTTCTAAAGTAATTTTTAAACTGTTATTGAGCTCATCTTGTTTTTGTATCTTTCGACTTTGAGAAATTTACATTATTGAAATGAAAATGGTTTCAACTTAGCATGATTTGCCTTTATGAAGAAAATGCAAGAAAAGAATGGAGTACCTTGTATATTTGATAATTAATAAATACCTTTTTCCCTATTCAGTCAGAAGTTAATGTTTCCTGTATTACAATCAATAAAACAGCCTGGACATTTTGCTGGGTAAGCAGGTCTTTATATTGAATAAATAACCAAATAAAACACACCAAACCTAAAATTGAGGACCACTCTTGACCAGATATACCTGCTTCCGTCTTTGCCAGAGAAAACATATCTTTAGAATAGATAGAATGTAGAATAAAAAAATCAGTCCAAAGAATGTCTTCATCTCCTAGAAATAAACATTTACACCAGAATTAAATTTAGCATCTTTTTTTTTTCCTGTCACCCCATATGTGCATTTTACAATGATGAAGGTAATAACTAATTGATTTTGTCTTACTTTCACCAGACCATGGCAAAAGTGGTGACTAGAGAAACAGAACAGCGCCCAGAGGTAAAGTCTAGGCAGATATTATTTTTTCAAAAAGTTATGCTGTTGAGGGGATTAATCTGAAAGACAATTCTGTCCTCTGTTTAAACAAATTATATGCAGTTACGACCTAAATATATTTTGTGCCCTCACAAAAGAAAAAAAAAAATAGACAAGTTACTTTCTTCAGGGAAAAAAAAAAAAAAGGTCCAAAGGGAGCATCTGGTATCTCCACAGACCATCCAGCACCTTGGTGGAATAATCATCCATGTGAAAAAAAAGTGATGAGAGTCTATTCATTTTTTAAAAAAGATACACATGCTTCCTGTTCATTACCGCCACGAAATGTGGAGTTGATTAAACAGGAGAGGTCTGTGGCAGAATGGAGAACTTTGATCAACAAATGAAGGTAGCTGATGAGTGAATCCATCCACACCACCATGCTGTAAAAGAAATTTGTAAATTCAGCTCCAGGAGGAGCATAGTCCTGAGCAAGCAGACCAGATTCCAGGGTCTTGCTCTCTCTCAGATACCCTGTAGGACGAGTGGAATAAATCAGGCAATATGAGACTTAACATCAGTCTTGCTTGGATTTCTCATTGATCTATCCTAATGCTGTAGTGTTCAGTATCAGAACTGACAATTTGGATCATAATGGAAGCCTACTTACTGGTAATGCAGATATAAAAACTTGAGAGGGACTTTGAGTATATTTAAGACAAAATCACAATCAAAAATTACCTTTTCAAACAGAAGAAATAACCTGGAGATAAAAATAATGCCAGGAGAAAATTTGACATTCTACTTTCAGGCAGAAAACAAGGGCAAATAGAGGATGGTGTATGGCTACTTAGTCAGCAGTTCTTCAAGGAACATCTGAAGGCTGTAAGAAGGAAGCAGTCATGATATGACAGCAGACAAATTCTCTATTAACATTTATAAACTGCAGCAGAGCTCTGATATACAGCAAGAGTCAGAGAGCTTAAACTCAGTGCTTAAACCCCATTAAGGACTGAGAACGAGATGGTGTCCAGCACAATAAGTTGACATAATTGAAGGGAAAAGCAAAAAGAAAGGTCTAGAAAACACATGAACAACAAAACAGAAAAAAACCCCAAACAACTATTTTTGTTGCATCTACAAAAAGTTCAACCGAGATATATGGTAGTAAGATGTTGAAATAAAGGAAGGAAAACCTGTGCTTAAAATCTATGGAAGCTAAGACAAGGAGTGTGGAGAAAAATTTAGACTGGACATGAGGAAAAACCATATTAGTACTAATATTAATTGCCCTAGATATTTGCTCCGTTTCCATCATTAGCTGTCTTTTGCAGGAAGCTTAAAAGCACTTATCCAAAAGACACAGCAATAATTTACCTTGCCTTGAGTGTCTCTTCCCTGGATGATCCCTTGAATTCCTTTTTAGCCTTGAATTCTATGACTTGAGAAAGCTTTCATAAAGATAATGGAATTTTATTGCTACCTGGCTTTTCGCAGCTAAATCTCATTAAATTTAATTCTCTTTCTGAATTCATAAAGCAAATTCTGAAGTTCCCATGGGAATTTTGCTATTTCCGAATCTTTTTTTTCTGCAAATACCCTTTTATCAAAGGATTCCTACCAATACATCCAACTTTCTCATGAGACATCTGTAACAGGTAATATTGTAGAAACAAAATATTCTGAGGCAAATGAGAATTAGGAAAGGTCTTTCAAGAAGTCAGAATTCAGGTGCTGATACTGTACTGATTTCATTATCTGTAGTAATTGTAAAAAGTGCACCTGACTGCAGGTACTATAAATGAGAATGTGTTTCTAAGTAGGCTCTTATTTAATTTTTTTTTTTGTGGTTTTTGATTGACTGCATGTTTCGTTGAGTACCTCAGCATGGGAGAATACTACTGCAATCTTGTTAAATTTACACTTTTGAGCTCATGTATGAAAAGAATGCCTTCTCAATGCTTGAAGCTGAAGGCAATGGAAATTATTATGCACCTGTGATGATACAATCTGACAATAGAAGCAGCTCTTTGCTTCTTAGCTAGTTCATCAAAAGAGGATAATTCCCTTTTTGTCACTCTCTTCCTCAGCTTTTTACTTCAACTCCAGTTTAGAATGCTAGTTCTGGAGGAAAACATACAGTTTTGAAATTCATTGTCATAAAGCAGGACTGAAGGGTATATGTGATTAAAAGCTTTAAGCGTACATATATATATATATCAACATTATGACTGAAGGGCACCAATTTTCATTGTTACTCCAAGCAAGTACTCACTGGGGCAAGTCCTTTATCTCTCAGTTTAATAAATTTAGTCTTTAAGCCATCGGTCATATTCCGTAGCTGTGTTATAAAGGTACGGTTATTGCTGACAGCACAAGGAAACTAAGGCACACAAGATAAAGCTCTGAAAAAAACTTTTCATGTGTTAATAAATGATTCAGCAATGGGAAGGGATCTGGAAGCTGTCTCGGTGGGTTGAGTCAAAGATTTGTTAAGATGAGAGAACCATCGGTCATCCAAAGCTGTCAGGGCTGGACCTTCACTGACTCTACTAGACACTGAAGTACATCTAATGGTGAATGCAAGGTCAAAGATTAAGCAAATTGTAATATGAAGATCCATCATGTTGTCATAACATAATGACCTATAACTGCTGTTAAAGGCTAGAATATATTTTAACACCTGAGGATTGCTTTAACTTCTATTTACGCAGAACCCTGTTGTGAAGTCACAAGTTCTCCAGTCGTGCTTATATTTACCTTCCTTTCACTAAACTGAACTCAATTGTGATTTTACCAACTATGACACTCTTAAATTCAAGTCACTGTATGAGGACCATGAATTTAACTCAGTGGAAAGATTTAGAGTTTGCAGATCACATAACATCTACTAGAATTTCCTGTGTCAGACATAGATAGGTAATTTAGTAGTGGTAAACATCCAGGAGAACATAGAAACTTTTTGGAAAACATGATGGTCTAGTACATGAATCAGCATAGGATTCACTTTGGGGGTTGGTCATGCGCAGGACCAGGAGCTGGACTAAATGATCCTTGGGCATCCTTCCATCTCAGGATCCTCTATGATTCTGTGTGTCTCTGTGTGTGCTTGTGTTGTATTTCAGGTTGTAAGAAAATCTTTATTGCCCATGGTATCCATAAAGCTATCATGTTCAGGACATTTCTAAATTTGTTTTATACACTCAACAGACTGTAAAATTTGCTTTCAAGTTTGCTGTCTATTGTGCACATGAAGACTCTAGCATTTTATGATAAATTGATAATTGACCCAGGAGAACATCTCAATAGTTTAGTCTGCTTCAGTACATTATTCTCGGAGTACCTAAGGTCTCAGAAAATGACTGATTCATTGACTGCATGTATTCTCAGTTGATTAAGTATGCCTGGTAAATATTCATAGGATATTTTTGTTAATATACTGTATACTATATCATCTTTTCAGTTAATCACATTCAAACAAAAATAAGGCAATTGCTTTTAATTTCCTTTTTTTCCCCAGTGGTTAATTGCCTAAAAAATTCAGTGTGTGACTAAAATACAATGCCTTCATTAATAAAGCCATCTCTCCACAATGAGATTATGAGCTATCACATCACATAGTGACTTCCTTCACAGTTATAAAGCCATACAGAGCCCTTTTTAATTTTTTTTCCTACAGGTTTGATTACGGTTCCCCAAGGGACACTGTGCCTCAGAGACAACTCTGGGAGACTGAATCAGCCTTTGTTGCTTCATGGCTTTTCTACAGAATAGATTTGTTACTTGTTGCCCACCTCAGCATCTAAAGACAGCAATGGCTGAGATTGTCTTGTGGTAGAAAAGAGATGTTAACTCTTGGTTAATTTCTCATCAAGCTTTTGAGGAGTAAACAGATATCTGGTACTCCAAGTATATGTAGTTGGCACAGAGCACTGGAGGAATTATATTCTCATTGCATACATGCCCAGTATGTTCAAATTTTCTAAATAATCTAACTGTAAAGGTTCAGCAAATGAGATTGCAAGCTCAGTAGTCTCGAGGGTGGAGTGGGCAGTCTCATAAACCACAGGGAGCAGAGGAGATAAGCTGATGTGTTCCCACAGAGATGTGAGGCTCAGAATGTTGCGTAGCCTCTAACCACAAAAGTTAAGCAAAATTTTTCAGTCAGTTTTCCACCCAACTTATGGTCTTCTTATCTTAACCATAACTCATCATACAATTGTTATGGCATCCAGTGTCAAAACCCGTGCTGACCATTCCCAAACACCTTTATGCCTTTCATGGAGCTGGAAATTGTTTCCATGAGCCATAGACAAATTCAAACACTGTAGAGAAACCATATGAAGTTCTTTTCTTCTCACAAAACAAAGACAGATCTTTGATCTTCTCACAAAACAAAAACAAAAGGTTATTCATTTAAACAAACATATTTAAATGACACATTTCCCATGTGCATCCTTTTTAGGTGGGGTAAAACATAGTCACAGAAAGCCAAATCCCATGTCTGTACTGACAGGGAGGATGAATGCGTTGTGTCTTGTGCACAAGGATGCAGAGTTTGGCCTTTTGCAAAGACAGCATCAGACCACGAAATTTGTGCACTGCTCTACTTCGTGTCCTCCTTTCTTTAGGACTGAAAACAACAAAAGAGGGACTAAAGTTTATTCCACAGGAGCTCTTCAGGAACACTACTCTGCCCTGAAAGAAGTTGTCCATGATACCTGTTCAGGTTCAGTCTACCATTACCCTTCCGCACTTCAATTTCACTTCAGTATTTGAACCCAGTAGTAGATAAGCAAAGTGTACCCGCAGGAAAACCCTTTTATCCAAGTGTATCTTTACTCAGTTAAACAAGTTCAAATGGGATTTATTTTTCTTAGGATGTGGGGGTTTTTCTCCCCTTAGAACCTTGATTTAAGATGGTCACAGTCCTCACTGAAAACAGTTTTAAGTGTAAACTTAGGCTTAGTAAAAGAATTTCTTGGTTTTATTGATAAGAAGAAGAGCTGGAACTATTATGTTTAATGCTAAAAAAATTGCTTTGAGAGCAGTTATAATCCTCAGTCTTTGTTATGATCTGGTTTAAATACAAAATAGCAAAGAAAGCTAAGCCTCTGTGAATAAAACAGATCAAACCCAGAAAGGTTCAAAATATACCCAAAAAACGTGATTAAAACCAAACAAGGTTAGATGCAGGTGCCAAAAAAAAATTATATATTTTAATTAATAGTAAAAGAGGCAAAGAGAACAAAAAGAGAAAAGAAAGAAATAAAGAGTTGTGCATGGGGGTGGTGGGACAGGGAGAAAGTGACAGTGGTTAGGTAGGAACATATCACCCTTCCAGGGGTCCCAACAACAACTCATTGCTCCCCTCCATCTGGTCTTCTGGGTGGTGAGGGTTCCCTGCTGCACCATCACACCGAAAAGTGTAGAAACCAGTGGATTAATATACATTTTGGGCCAGGTGGGGACACCTACGTGCCTCCCCTGGGGTGGCCTAGTTTGACACTGTCCCATGCAACACTGCGGATCTGTTGCACCATGTCATAGTGTTCCGATGTAGGGTCTGGGGACCCCTTTTGGGGGGCCTTTGATGGGCCATGACACCCCCTCTGCTGTCCTTCAGGTGGATGAGCTTTTCCTGGGGTGAAGGGGCCCTTGCAGCTGAGCTCCTCTGGGCATTCACTGGCTCTGACCAGAAGCTTTCTCACCACACACCCAAAGCCTCTCTCCCCATCCTTTGGTGTGAGGGTCTGTGCTGGCCTGGCAGCTGATAGCCCTGGGGCTATGGTCTGCACCCCAGAGGTGCTAAACATGATCCCTCTGTGAATGCATTTTCTTCTCCCAGCTCTTTTTTTGCTTATCTCCATCAGGGAGCAGCCCAGGGCCTCAGTCAGAAGGCCTATTCAGGGTGTTGTGTACTTCTCTGCAGCTTATGTAACACAGTTTTTCTGTAATAGGCAAAAGTCCTTCATGAAGATGTTTAAGTCATAAACTATAACATTTCAGTCTCCGACAGTCTTGAGAGATCAATGAAATCCTAACAGAATGAAGTCTTTCTGAGGACAGACTTTAATGAATTTTCCTGTTTCTCAGCTGACCATTGTTAGAGAGAAAATATTGGATTAGGCATGATATTTCTATGTTCTTTTCCTTCACTGACTGTCAGGAAGAGTTATCAGCAAGAGGGCTACAGTTCTTGAGAGAAGGGACATACTGTCTTTCTTGTGTGTTGATGTTATGGACATGCTGATATATTTTCCTCCCTTGCAGATCTTGAACTCATACATGTATTATGAAGAACATCACACTTATCACACTTGTTTGAAGAAGGTTTTTTTTGTAAAAATCATTAGTTAAAGTTTTGTATCCTTCAAGATTTATGTGCACAAAAACATGAATTCTAAGAGAGAAAATAAAAGTAGTTCATATTACATATGCCAAAGATTTTAAATCCAGTATATTGAGGTCTGTCTCACCTGCACATAATTTTTCTGATTCTCAAAAGGAGATCTGCAAATTCATTTTTTCCAACAACATAAAGTTTTGATTTCAGTAGATTGACAATGCCAAAATTATTTGACAAGGAGAAAAATCATTGTATATTTTCCAGGGCCATGAAAAAAATTGTAAGAAAGCTCTTGGAGGTGTGTTAAAATCAAAGTACAATGAGGAAATGTTTCCCAAATGTTGGAACAAAGTGCTGCCCATGAAATATTGAGTCATCATTCTGAACCTTCCACTAATTTTCAATGTTGCCTTGAGCAACTCACCTAAATCTCTCTGTACAGTTTTGTCTTTTTAATATTGAGATACTCAAATTTTATTTTCTATTCTATAGAAACATCTTTGATTAAGTAGTTACTACCTGTAAAATCCTCTAAAATGTAAAGTGTCCTGTAAGTATGATAGTTTGTTTAAAAAGGTATTTTCATGCATAAATGAAAAACTTATCCAGTCAGTAAACTTGCTAGAGGAATAAATTAAATGCATAAATAAAGATATTCCGAGGGTGAAAAAGCAAAGTTAGATATAACTTCAAGGAGAAAACTGGAGTAGGAATGGGATGGGTGGCAGAGCATCACAGCTATCAATATCAGGCATATTTATGTGCATGTTGTAGATCTATTAAACTGCCTTAGGAGAATGATGTGGCAGTAAAACAATAAAATGTGATTGGTCTAAATTAGGAGTGGTGTCACTATACAAAAAGAAGGACAGTTGCATTGTGGAAGCATATTTTGAATCTCTTAAAAATCAGAGATATAAAATATTGGAATACAGCAGCTTGCTATAATGCAAACATAATGAATAAAGGGCCAGAGAGCAAATTAAGAAAACATCACCTCATGCCAAATCACTCACCACAATACTTGAACATTTATGGAAGCCAGATTTTTTTTTTTTAGTAGGGCCTGTAGCACTAGGACACATAATGGTTTTAAACTAAAAGAAGATAGGATTAGATTAGAGATAAAGAAAAATTTTTACAATGAAGAGGATGAAAAACTGGAACAGGTTGCCCAGACAAATGTGATAAATGCCCCAACCCTGGAAATATTTGTAGTCAGGTCAGATGGGGCTCTGAGGAACATGATCTATTTGCAGGTGTCCCTGTCCTTGGCAAGGTGGTTGGCCTAGATGGACTTTAAAGGTCCCCTCATACCCAAACTATTCCATGGTCATATGCTACAAACTGCAGAAAAATAAAAGAATTACTGAACGCTGAGAAATAATCTCCTAAAATCTAATCATTGAGTAAATACACAAACACAAACCAAACAGCAAAGGAGAGAAATCTTGAGACTGAAAAAATCAAAATAAACATTTCACCAAAGGAAACTGGTGTTTATTTGAGCACATGGACAATTTCATATGGTATAAAAACAAATGCAGAAAAATCATGGATTATTGTAAAAGAAGAGGCTCTCTAATGGCAGTAGATTATTTTCTTTCTGAGTTCAAGGGTGCAAACCAAATTTTTACTGTTTCTTACTGGTCTGTTCATTATTGCCCAATGCCATGAACAAAAAATATTTTCAAAGTATTTGAGAAAAAAAAAATGTTTGCAATTCTAATAGTTTGGGTGGAAAGAATGATTGTAAAAATCTCCTTTTTTTCCTCCAAATTCATAATTTACTTTCAATAATTTACAAATCAAAAGTTGTAAACATCCGTTATGGTTTGAAATGTCAGATGATTAATTCCCATAAATAGTTTAAAATTGAAGAGTAAAACTCGAAACAAAACTTTTCTAAATAACTGAAATGAAGCTTTATGGTGGATTATTTCATGCTTTTCCCAAAGCACACGAGACACATGTATTTTAATGTCAATTTAGCAAAGAAACAATAAGCATTTTGTTGTTGAGAGCTTCGTGCAGCTGAGAATGATAATACTGTTTAGGAGATAACAGAGATGTTGAGTAGCTGATTAGATGATATATTTATACATGTTGAATCTCTTTCTAATCATACACTTTACTTAATATAATAATACCACTAAATGACTCTTAGGAAAAATGACATCTATGAAGACACTGAAAGTGGGAACAAATTGTCATTTCCTGCTGTTCATTCTGATACCTCCTTCACCCTGCACAACTTTGATTTATTAGCATTAACCATTAAGGTAATTTTTGCACCGGCAATCCAAACACAACCAGTACACTCAGCTAGACCCTAATAATTATCTCTTAGGGTTGGTCCCTCACACTCCAGTTTTTCTTAAGTGTCTTGTCACCTGAGAATGGATTAAGGCTCTCCAGAGATCTTCCCAGTTGATGACATGGTCACTCACAAGGACCAAATCCCACACTGCTTCAGCAGCATTGTCATCTCTTCTTGGTGAAAAGCCTGATCTTGCATTGCTTCTAAACTCACTTGGTAAGTCTCCTTAAGACCTGGAGAGTCTTCTAGATGTGAAGGGATTCCATTCCATCAGAAGCAGCATCAGCATCAACTTGCAAAACTGCGTTGTGAAATCAAGCACTGCCTTATATCCCTTACATAACCCATTTTCTGCAGAGACTATTTTGTTATATTTGGTAGACCCCAGATTGCTAGCTATGCATACCACCTTCCTAGACTGGAAACTGTTAAGCCATATTCACTTGAAGACCTCTTTGAATGCTTGTAAGAACCCCAACACAGAGAGGTGAGTTCTGCATTTGGAGATGCTACAGCTGCCAGATATCTGGCTGAGTTGTGTTCATAGCTTTGATTTTTTTACCATATTTTTGATGTCAAGTGATCTTTCAAGAGGACATGGCATGACCATTATGTGTGTGTAAACATATATGTGGTATGTACACCCACTCTAAGTAGAGAAATAACAAGGGTTGTTTATGGTATTCAAAAAAAAACCCAGACACCAATCATGCAAAGAAAAGAAAGCAGCAAACACAAGCTACTGATATTCTATCTCTCCCCTTGTAAACAGTTGAGTGTATGTCTAGAATAAAGTATGCAGGGCCTCACAGTATTAGGAAAAATCTTGACACATTGGAGGAAATTCAAGGAAAAGCAACATAAATTATTGAGGGGCTGAAAGGATTGACTTGCGGTGAAAGATTAAAAGAAATAAATATGTATAACTTGCTAAGCAATGACTGGAGGGGGAAAGGGGGAAGGGAGATGTTAACTGTCTACGTACATTTGAAGGCTATAAACACCAAGGATACAGAGAAATTATTTAAGGTGGTCTTAGTGTATAACCAAGTTTAAATAAGACCAACTTGAAATTAATGTTGGCAAAATTAAACCAGAAATGAAAAAAGAATGTTAAACTATATATTTTTTTATCAAGTTGAAGTCTTCTAATAGAGATATATTTATTCAGGATTGTTAGCAGTCTTCTTATTTGGCCAGGGTGTGAGATAGGTACATTCAAATCCTTTTTTTGTGAGAAATAGGAATTAAAGTTTTCCAAATTCCCAGTGAGTTTTCACGCTGGTGGTACTTGCTTTGTACTAGTCTCTATCTTAGTTCCCTCATGGTTTTGAATGTTCTTCTGATTCAGAATGAAAATAAATGTTGAAACTTTTTCAGGATGGGAATGTTGGTGTTTTGTTTTGTTTTGCATTTTTTACAAAATTGATTTGTTTTCTGTCTAGGCCCAGACTAGATAATTTCCTATAGGAAATATTCTTGCACTTACAAGGTGTATTGGGTTTGTATGGCCAGGTTTTGGTAATAGGGGAGCTAAGGGGGTGGCTTCTGTGAGAAGCTCAGAAGCATCCCCCTTGTCCAGCAGAGCCAATCCCTGGTGGCTCCAAGACAGATGTGCCACTGGCTAATTAGAAATTATGGTAATGCTTCTGCGATAACATATTTAAGAGGAATAAAAACGGTATTGTGCACATGTAATTGCACCTAGAGAGGAGTGGAGTGAGAATATGTGAGAGGAAAAACTATACAGACACCATGGTCAGTGCAGAAGGAGCGGAGGAAGTGATCCAGGCATTGGAGCAGAGATTCCCCTGCAGCCCGTGGTGAAGACCATGGTGAGGCAGCTGTGCTCCTGCAGCCCATGGAGATCGACAGGGGAGAAGAGATCCACTTGTGGCCCATGAAAGATCTAACCCCGGAGCAGGTGGATGCCTAAGAGGAGGCTGTGAACCTCTGGGAGGCCTGTGCTGGTGCAGGGCAGAGATCTACAGATCCATGGAGAGAGGAGCCCTCACTGGAGCACATTTCCTGGCAGGACATGTGATGCTGTGGGGGGCCTATGCTGGAGCAGCCTGTTCTTGAAGGACTGCACCCTGTGGAAGAGTGACCCATGTTGGAGCAGTTTGTGGAGACCTGTGGCCTGTGGGATGAATTTGCATTGGAGAAGTTCATGGAGAACTGTCTTCCATTGGAGGGACCCTGTGCTGGAGCAGGGGAAGGACTGCTCTCCCTGCACTGTGGCAGGAACAATATGTGATGAACTGGTAATCCCCATTCCCTGTCTCCTTGAGATGCTGGAGGAGGAGGAGGTAGAGCTGGGAAGTGCACAGTGGTTGCTCCAGAAGGCAAACACTGTAAATAAGAAATGTCCCCACTTCCTCATCCTTTTCTTAGCTTTTATATCTGGTCTGATATCACATGGTATGGAATAATCTTTGGTTAATTTGTGTCAGCTGGCCCAGATGTGTCCCCTTACCAGGATCTTGCTCACTCCCAGCCCCTTTTTTGGGTGAAAATGTTGAGAGACAGGGCTGATGCTGTGCCAGCCCTGCTCAGCAGCAGCCAAAAAATGGATGTGTTATCAACACCTTTCCAGCTACCAGTGAATAGCACAGCACTGAGAGAGCTGCTGTGGGGAAATGAACTCCATCTCAGCCAGACCCAATAGGCTTATTTCATCTGTAATACCTATATTTTTGTGATAATTTTTTCAGGAAAATAAAGGGTTCATACTCAGAGAATAATCAAAAAGCTCACAAAATAAAGCACAGAGATAGAATGCTAAAATAGCCTTACAATATCAAACTTTCAAGCACTTGTTTTCCTGTTTCCTCGGCTCTTCCTTGGAAAAGGCACTTAAATCTTTTAAACTGTTGGACTATTTGTAAATCACAAAATCTTGTCGTATAATCATAGATTTGTGCAGGCTGGAAAAGACCTTTAAGATCATTGAGCCTAGTGGTAACTGCACTGTCAAGTAACCACTGCCAGCAAACCATGTCCCTAAGCAGCACATCTACACAAGCTTTACACACCTCCAGGGATGATGATTTAACCATTTCCCTGGGCAGTCAGTTCCAATCCTTGACAACTTTCTCAGTAAAGGATTTTTTCCAAATAACCACAGTGAGCAACTGGTCTTCCTATTAAAGACTGAAGCAAAGATGGAATTAAGTATCTCAGCCTTTGTCACTATGTTTCCCTCCACGTCCAATTTAGGATTGGGATTCTCCTTGGCCCTCTTTTTCTTGCAAATGTATTTATAAAAATAACTTTTATTGTCATTTAGAGTGCTAGCCAGATTAAAGTCTCATTGGACTTTGTCCCAACTAATTGTCTCCCCCCATAACCGCATGATGTCTCTGTAGTCTTGAGTTTCCTGTCCCTTCTTCCAAAGGCCATAAACTTTCCTTTTCTTCCTGAGTACCAGCCAAAGCCCTCTGCTCAACCAGCCTGGTCTTACTCCCCATCAGCTCTTCTCTCAGCCCATGGGGACAACCTGCTTCTGCACCTCTAGGATTTCCTTCTGAAAGCATCACCAACCTTCCTGGACTCCTTTGCCCTTCAGCACTGCCTCCCAAGGGACTCTCTCCACCAGTCTCCTAAAGAGGTCAAAGTCTGTGCTCTGGAAGTTCAAGGTGGTGAGACCCACTGAGGGGTCCCCCTTATGCTTTGGGAATGTGTCCCTGAATAAGCCAATCAAATTACCCTCCAATACAGTAGGACTGCTCAATGAATTGTCCCCACAGCAGGATACTGATGGATCAGGCACAAGGGTCTTGGCTTTCCTGGGAGCTGACAGATGAGCCAAACACTAAGGAAATCTCCCCATACTAAGGGCTGAGAAAAATCTCACCTTTTCACATGACATATGTATTTTTAAAATTCTATTTGTCAATATTGAAGAATAGATAGAGCCATACATATATAATGAGCTCAACACTGAAGGAAGTCTTTAGGTCACTGAAAGAAAGCTCTGGGAAAAATGACTTGGAAATTAACTTCTTTTTTTTTTTT
>VZRN01004522.1:1123924-1138609 GCA_013397935.1 Dasyornis broadbenti | reverse complement strand
TTTTTTTTTTTTTTTTGTATATGGGTAGGTTGTCTGCTAGCTTGGAAACCTGAAATAACAATTTCTAGTAATAGTGCATCATTCATCATATAACTTCTTTAGACCAGGGATTTCAGGAACTGCTGATGGAGAGTTTACTTTCAAACAGTATAAATAGCTTCTATTATTTTTGCTTACTAAAGTGAATTATTGCAAAATAATAAGTATAACATGTCAAGGACTTTAACTGAATATATTTAAAGGAGTTCTTTCCTGTGTACTTTTTCCACCAGTTACTAAATACAAGTTTATGATCTTCCTATTCATGTGCCCCAAACACCAAAGATAAATAGAAGGAGTCCCAATTTTAACCTGTAAGCAAATACCACAGTTTTAACAGCAAAAATTTCTGTTGAACCTGCCAATGTAGTGAATGTCTGTGTAAGCATTAAAGCAGGAGCGAAGATGCTTTTTAGCTGATATTCCATATATACAGAAGAGTTCTGAATGTCCAGTGCAAATCTGAACTGCTGGCTGTTATGGCTTAATCTAGTAAACCCCAAGCCATATATTAAACTCTGCCAGTGCAGCAGTTGTATCATTAACTACAAAATTATCCTTAACATATCCAAGTGGCAGGCCAGGCAATGTATCAGTCATCAGCTGTTGGAAAGTACTTCAAGCTATTCGAACATTGGAATAAAACTTAAAAAGGCATCTTCTCTGAAGAACAGTCAGTTTTGTATGGGAGAGTGTTGTGACTTAACCCTGCCTGGCAGTTTGCTCACGCCTCCCCAGTGGGATGGGTGAGAGAATCAGAAGCGTACAAGTGGGAAAACTCATGGGTTGAGCTAAAGACAATTTAACCGGTAAAGCAGAGGTCGCACATGCAAACAAAGCAAAATAAGGAATTAATTCTCCACTTCTCGTTGTCAGTCAGGTGTTAAGCTATCTCTAGGAAAACAGGGCTTCATCATGTGTAAAGTTTACTTGGGAAGACAGACAGCATATGCAAAATGCCCAAATACCCCCTTCCTCCTCTTTCCCTGAGCTTTAATTGCTGAGAATGATGTCATGTGGTATGGGATATCTCTTGGGTCAGTTGGGGTCAGCTTTGCAAGCTGTGTCCCCTCCCAGCTTCTTGTGCACCCCCAGCCCCTTGACAGGCCAGGCAGTGTGAGAGGCAGAGAAGTCCTTGACCCTGTGTGAGCATTGCTCAGCAACAGCTAAAATATCCCTCTGTTTTCAACACTGTTTCCAACACAAATTCAAAACACAGTCCCATGCCAGCTACTCTGAAGAAAATGAACAGCACAGAGGGAAAAGAAGGAACACAGCTCTGACTTGCTATAGTTAAAAACTTTTCCACCACAAGGGTAGTCTAGTTTTGGAACAAGTTGCCCAGAGACATTTTGAAGTTCTCAGGGTAGAAAGCCCTGAGTGAGCTGGTCTGATCTCACAGCTGACCTTATTTTGAGCAGGGAGTTGGGCTAGAGAACAATTGCAGCCCTTCCCATGCTGAATTATCCTTTGGTTTTGTAGGGGTTTCTGAATTTTGCAGCCCAACAAAGGTGGGCCCAAGAGCTCCATCTCCCCACATTCAGCCTAACAAGGCTCTACATGTGCTCCCAGTAGACACACAGGCAGAAGTAAACAACACATATATAAATATACTCATGGCCAGCCACACAGATCAACACAGACAGAAGCACAAACAATATTCAATATTCATGCAAACACAAAAAGTACCAACAGTCTCATGCTGTTCTCTTCTCTGTATGATCAGGATAAAAGTCCATTAGTGGAAAATTTATTGGCATATATAGACATATATGCAGTGTGGATCCCTCCAGGAGCTGGCTTTGGACAATGTTTGTTTTGTGAGTCAGTAGCCTGAAAGCTTTAACATTTCCCTAGTGATATTTTGCATCTAAACTACAATATGATCAAAATGCAATAGAAACTATACACTTGAATTTTGGATCCAAAAATCTGCATTAGTGAGCTGGGATTTGAACATACAAAGAGATAGAATTTCAGCATTAAGCCTTCTAGTAGGAAAAAAAAAAAAACAAACCAAAAACACCACCACGAAAATTAAACCCACCTTCTTTTCCTGAATTTTACCTTAGGAGGAGTGAAAGACAGCACAGGTTCAGGATGCTTGTATCCTTTATATTTAGCCTCATTTTTAACACTTGGACCTGAATGGTGTTGAACTCTTTTTCATATCTGAAAGTTTCTCCAGCAGATATTCACATTACTTTGTAGTCATTGCTTCAGAATTCTGATGTATTAATTTAGCTTTCAAAGCAAATTTGGATCTATTCCAGATAGTTACTGAACAGATTCAATTCATGAAGGTATTTTCCTTTAAAGTATATCAAGATTCATCTTTAGAAGATTGTTCTACATTCAAAAGACTCTGGTGAGTAGATTCCATACTCTTTATGAATCAATGCTGCTAATTATTGCAGTTTTCTCACAAGTCTTACAATAGTTGGTAATGACTTTAAAGATAATATTCTAGAGGTAAACAACAGTTATGATACAATCTTCTATACTTTTCATGAGTGAATTTGGAAGCCACAAAATTTGTTGTGGTTTAGCTTGAAAATGTTATTAGCAGGTAAATTACAAGAGGCTTGGAAAGAATATATATGTGTGAAACTGTATCAGTATGTATCTGTGTGTGTTTATGTATTAAAATCCATGTTATATTGATATAGGTTATAACATGAATATACACGCATAACATGTCCATATATATTTAACATATTCTAGCATTGTCAGGTGGAAATTGGCCTCTTCTCCCAGGCAACTAGCAACAATACAAGAGGAAATGGCCTCAACCAGTACCAGGGGAGATTCAGGATGGACATTAGGAGAAATTTATCACAGAAAGGGTTGTTAAACCTTGGAATGGACTGTCCAGGAGGCTGTGGAGTCACCATCCCTGGAGGTGTTCAAGAAATGACTCACCATGACACTCAATGGCACGGTCTAGTTGACAAGGTGGTGATCTTTCAAAGGTTGGACTCAATAATCTCAGAGGTCTTTTCCACCCTAAACAGTTCTGTGATTATATATCTGTGTGTTAACATGTTAAAATTAATTAATGAGTTTTGAGCCTTTTGATTTTTTATACCGTAACTGCAGTATATGCTTTCATAAAATAATACATTATCTTACAATTATGAAGTATTATTCATCCCTAAAAATCAACAGAGGCCTATTTCTCAGTTTCACAGAAGCCATTTTACATTTCATTGCAATATAATGGTCCATTTGGTGGGCACAACTTCACTTTATTCTCATTTTCAGATGCCTTTAAAGTGCCACAGATGTATAATCTGGCCTTTGTGTGACCAGAAATCACAGCCAAGACTGTCATTACAAGACTCACTCTGCTGATCACTGTCTGGGACTCAGCTATGTCGCAGGATTCTTAGGACAGCAAGGGAAGGGATATCAGATATGAAAGTTGTAGAAGAAATCTTTAAAAAGATGTAATTTCCATCATTAGAATTGACTCGCAAAATTTTTTTTACAAAATTACAAAATTTTTTTATTAAATATTGATAAGTCACTCAGCAATTATACTGGAAGACTTAAAGGAACTTAGTAGTGAATAAGGAACATTTCATGAATCTGAAAGTTTTCAGTCTTAAATCACACTTTAGTAAGGCAGAAGGAATTATAAGTACTTCCCAAGTGGCTGCTGAGAGGGACACGAAAACAAGATAATCAGTGAGTTCTACTAATGCAACAGGAAAAATACTCTAAAGTCCCATGGATTTTGAGGGCAGCTGAGGGAGTGCTAAAGTACCAGCTTTCCATACACTGTTGATCAGGCTGAACTGAAGGTAACAATCGTTCTAAGGCATTGACTAAAGCAGCAGAAGTCAAAAGAGAGATTTCCTTTCAGAGTGAGGTTGTTCAGGACTAAAGCTGGTTCTCAACTTTCTTTACAGAGACACATTGCCAAAGAAAAGGATAGTTCTCCATTCACAGGTCACTGGCATTTTTTGCAGCAGGGTCAGTGGAAGCCCATGGTTTCAGACAGCTAAGATCCCCTTTCAGAAATAAAACATCCCATCACTCTTCCCATGGTCATGAACTACAGTGAAAGACACAGCACTAGAAGGACAAGAAAATTTCATAACTGCTTAATAAAAGAAACTGCTTAAATAGTTCCACAGAATTTAGCACCTTCCCATAGCAGGGAATCCTACATTGACAGAGAACACTACCTATGCTTGGTGATAATTTAAGTAAATTTATATGTATGAAAAATAAAGTTGTGACCTGTCTTTTAATCCTTCATGAAATCTCTCTGTCATCCTCAGTCACACACCCAAGCCAAAAGGAATACAGTATCATCAAAATAATCAGCTCCAAAGTTTATGAGATACATGATTTCCCCCTTCTTCTAACGACGTGACCTCCCTACCTTTAATCATCTTACTTATGAACTCTCTTCCATGAGTGATAGACTGTTGTTTATGCTAAAAACCACAGCTGATTAAATCTCGGGGGAAGCAACAACCAGGTTTTAATTCTCATGGACTCCAGAACAACAAAGTCTACTAGGATTGTTTTGGACTCTGGCTGGTAACCATGAGATCATAACAAGGAGCACCAAAACTTTAAACACCTTAATTTTATGTCTCAGTACTTCATACTATGCCTGCATAGTAGTCAAATGTCATCTTCTAAATCAACAATTCTCCTTACAGACTTTCTTTGTACAGTCTAGTCTTTGCCTAGTCAAATCACACCCAAGTTCACATCAGCACTGACACTGAGATGTCTACATCCTTCAGGTAAATTTTCCTATTCCAAAATCTTAAATACATCGTTACAATTCTACTATGCTAGGAAAAGTCTGTAACGAGAGTTTGTCAGCCTACTGTCAAGTTTATGTTTTAGGGTGGTATTGAAGAAAACTTTCTTGATTATAATAAGATAAATTCTCCAGACAATTTATGTTAATTTTTTTAATGGAACAGAAGTTTGGAACACAGTGATTATTAAAACAGGGAAACTCATCCAGCCTCTTATTAGATTAGATAAGGAAGTCATTTTGCTTAGAGCAACAAATTTGAAATCTCTTAATTTTCTTTCCCGTTCATGTGACTCTAGCAGTTTAGATAAAACAAGCAGTTAAAGCAGATGATGAGTATCAGATCTGAAGTTAATACAAAGTAAATTGAATTCTGAAGTATCTCTTCTATTTGCAACTTTGCTGCAGGTGCCAAGGTTCACTTTGTGAACTTTCTTATTTAGCAACATTGCAGAGGCCACAAAGTCAGTCAGAGGGAAATAAGTTTAAATAAATATCTTTCAGCTTGACAGATTTTCTGCCCCCCAAAAAAACCTGAGTGCATTTCAGATTCACATATAGCTTTTAATGAAAATTCACATTATAAATGACCGTCACCATTTTCCTTTCCTAACAGCTATATCCCACTTTTTATGATTGGCATACACACTCCAGGAAGTCTCCCAGTAGAGATGCCTTAATACAGCCTTTCTGCACGCAACCAAAAGGCTCCAATTGACACCTATGCATTTTCATTTAGGCCCTCCTCAAACACTGCACATCTGTGCTCAGCACAGCTGGATTTGAGATTGTGCATAAGAGCGTGTGTAAAGTAACTTGGTTCTGGATTATAAGGCTGGTTTCACATTACTCTGTGAAACTCAGTGGATTCACCTCTAGAGAGAAATTCAAATTAACACATGAATCTCTTTTCTCTTCAGGACTCACCAAAAACACTGGAAAGAGAGTAAATAAATGAAGAAAATGCTCAAGGTACAATATTTATTGGTTAGGAGGTCATCCATGAGTTAGGAAAACTTGAATTTGACTCTTTGGTGGGATTTGGACATTCCCTCACATACATGCTGGAGATGATACAATTCCTTTCATCTTTGTTATTCATAATTACATTCCTTTTATTTGCAGATATGAATTAGTCCATGGGTTTGGACTGTTTGAACCTGGTCATATTCTGAAATTTGGCTATGTGAGTTACATGCAAGCAATGAATAGACCAAACCTGAGATCACAGCAACCTGCAGAGACAGAAAGGAAGAGGGATCTGCATCTATATAGTCTCTCCATATGCCTCATTCCTCTGCTGGAGATGTCCCTTCCATAATATTATTTCTCATCACAATCACCATGGTGACAATCATATCATTGAAATTCCCTCAGTAACTGAATGACCAAGTCCTGTGGCTGGGTTCTCCAAGTCATACAGTTTTGTTTATGTCTCTCTCTGCTTTTCTAGAAGGAAAAGGGAGACATGAGAATTTTCCTGTCTTAAGGTAGAGTGCATCTGTGAGAAAAGCATCAGGAGAGGAGACCAGGTCTGTTCTTGACAATATTAGGTGTGGTGGGTTTGACTTTGGCCAGCAGCTAAGCCTCCACTCAATCTCCCACTTATTCCCTACAAATCTCCATGGGGAAGAGACTGGGAAGAGTAAAACCAAGAAAACTTCAGGGTCAAGATAAAGACAGTTTAATAAGTGAAGCAAGATAAGTAGTTCAGTCACTTCATCCCATCAGCAAATAGATGTCGGCCACTTGCTGGGGGAAAGCAAGGCCTCAGCTCACACAGTGGTTCCCTGGAAAGACAAGCACAGTAAACCCAGAAATTCCCTCTTCTTCATCCTTTCCCTCAGCTTCTGTTGATGAACATATCATATGATATGGAATATCCTGTTGGTCAGTTTGGGTCAGCTGTCCCCTCTGTGTCCCCTCACAGCCTATTTGCTGGGGGAAAAAGGAAAATCACTACTCTGTGCAAGCACTGTTCCAGAATGGCCAAAACAAGGTGTATTATTGACACTGTTTTAGTCACAAACTCAAGACAGCACCATACAGGATGCTATAAAGTTAACTCCTTCCTAGTCAGATCCAGCTCATCAGTTTACAAAAGAGGTAAAAAATTAAAAATGCTAGGTTTCAGCCTTGCATGCAGAAGCTTGATTATGTGTGTTGCTAAATTATTCAGCTAGTCACAGGTTTTTCCAGCCAAAACTACTTTTCCAGTGCCTGGTGGTAGCTCAGAAGTAAACACAACCAGGGACCAGTCTCACCAGGCTGTTTGGATGCAGTCACTGTGTTTTGGAGGGAGAGAGGTTGTAGGATTATTCATGTGGCCTCAGGGCCAGATAATGAGTCCAGTTCTGAATAGTTTTGTAAAATAAAGAAAAGCTTTATTTTAAAAGCTGTCCTGCCTTGTAAACATATATGAAAATTTAGATTCAATTTTGTGTAAAGAATCAAGAATTTTTAATAATAATAAAAATAACTGAGGACGGAGAAGTAAACCACTTAGACCAAAATTTGCTAGCAGTGTACAGAAAGCTACCTTTAATTACCTTTTGTCACTATTACACATGGTAATTGTATTTGCATTTACAATCCTGCTTGAAAAGGGCACTGTCACATATCTTTGCCTATCTTGTTTGATTAATTGCCTCACTGTCAAGATGTTAACCCAGGATTTTGGTTCTCTGTTTTCCTGTCATTGATCTAATACTCCATTACATTTTCTATTAAGTTAGTATAATTTTTTCCTATAGTTTTTTTAAGGATGTTACTAAAGTTCTTTAAAGTATCTATTTAATGACGCAACTTGAAGTTGCATCATTAGTGAGATTCTTACATCTTTAGATGTAAGGCATATGATATCCTTCCTCAGATCAGCTGGGAAAAAACAGATTAGTGTTTGGACACACAGAAGTGTATGACCTGTAATTCCATCTTGCAAGAATAATTTTCTTCCTTAAATTCAAAATTCAGGTGATGTCTTTGTATTGCTATCTTTTCCTATTCTTTACCAAGTGCAAAACTAGACAATTATCTTAGATAAAACAAACAAACAAACAACCCACACACACAAACACAGAACCCCCCCCAAAAAACCCCCAAAATAAAAACAAACAAAAAAACCCCACCCCACAAACAGCAAAAAACCACAAAAAGAACCCATCAAACCAAATAAACCAAACAACCTCCCTGTCCCCCAAATATCAAAATCAGATTTGACGTATGAAAGTATTAAAAGTATTAAAAGAAAAAGACAACAAAAATTCAGTCACTGATAACACACTAGCCTTTCCAGGTGTCAGTTTTTTATTGCTATTGTTTGTTATTTATGTAGTAGCATCCCTATGTTGTGTTAAGCATTGTGCAAGAAGAGTAAAAGAAAAAATGTTCTCCATACCAAAATCATTAAAAATCTAAATGTTCCCACACAAGTATGGATACAGGGCTTTCCGTAAAGCTTTACGTGCTGAAAATTTTACTGTTTTGTCAGGAGTTTTCTTCTGCATTGTATTCCCAAAAAGACAGAATCAATTACAAATTCTTGGTTAATCCCTTAAGTTATATGTGAAGCATGCTAAAGATCTTCAAGTTGAAACCTTGGGATCAGCAGTGATGAAAACATTACTAAACTAATAACAGTAATGGAAAAATGCCTCTGCATTGATGCTGAGGAGATAATCTTCCTTTTTTTTTTGTTTTTTTTTCAGTTTTTAATCATTTAACACAGAAGGAAAAATGTTCTGCTTAGAATACAAACACTAAACATTTGTCCTTCAACACAGAGGATGAGAGTTTAGTCTAAGTTCACTCCTATTTTTCACCTGCCCATTGTTGAAGAACTCGAGCATCTATGCTGTCATTGGCGACAATAGAGATTAAAAAGTGCACGTCTGTGCAAAGACAGACTGAAGGCAGAGAGATCCACCACACCAGTACAGTAGAAAGTTGCCATGGACAATGCAAGTAGGCCCTGTAGAACTGCACAAAGCAGCAGCACCTGACTTACAGAGAACAGGGAAAATAACTTAATTTGCTATTGACAACACACAGATAGCAAGAAAATGAGAGAAAAAACAAGCCACTACAGCAGTAGTCTCTGGTTAATGCTGAGTGTGTTAGTTCTAGAAGATGAAGAGAACTGAGCTTGAGATTTGACTCCCCAGCTGACAGCCTTCATAAACTTTGAAGAGTGATGAATCTGAGATGTGGGTGATACCTATGATATCATCCACAACAAGACTGTTATAAATTTAACAATTTAGTAATTTTTTTTTCCCCTTAAAAGAGGGACAAGGGATTCAATCACAGTTCAAATGTTGCTACTACTTTAGTTGGCTTTATACTGCCTAGATAATTCTAAGCACCACAAAACATGCTGTTGTTTGGATCTCTTCAATACCTAAGTTATAGCCATGTTTTGAAGTGAGAAACTTTTCAATGATTCTCTTTAAAGAGTCGTATGGAGAACTCAAACAGCACTAACATAGGGCGATGGTTTGACTGAGTCAGCTTAGTCCTGCAAAGATGTTTGTGAAATCAAAGTTCCCGAGGACTCCATATTCTGTTTATATAAAAGCTTCACTAAAAATATTAGACTAATACAATGTGAAAAGATGAGGAGAAAAAGGCAAGTTCCATAACAAATATCCATATTTTTCTCCCACAGCTTCAGCTGTGCAATCAAGTTTATCCCTTTTCACATTCCTGTGACTTTACTGTTATTTTTAGAATTTCAAGAGATGCTTAGTGACTACTTAATTCAGCAGTGATTAGAGACCACTTTACAGACTAGTATCTGTAAACAAGGTTAAATTTAGAAGCAAAAAGGAAAACCATGTAAACAAACAGAAGAGCAACAATATTTTGATAAAGTAACTAAATTCTCATGGAGGCAAATAGCAATTTTCCTCAGTTGTGTAGATGATACAAAAACTAATGCATAAATATTTGAAAAAATACTATTCACTTTAACATAATCACCAGATTTAGATCAACAAAGACAATTTTTCATAAACATCTAAGACAATTAAAATCACAATCTCAAAAATATAATCACCAGCTATTTAGAATTTCTGAATTTGAAATGTCATTTGGAATATTTCTATTCTGCGGGAGCTTCTTGAGCCTTTCGAGTAGGTAATTATTTAATCTTCCATTTAGTTAATGAATCCAGTATCACTTGCAGTTGAATTGTAAAAAGCTGCCATGTATAAAGATATTACATCACAAAATCATGGAACAACTGATGTTGGAAGATTCCTTTGCAGATCAAATACTCCAAAGCATTTGGACCAATAGCAAGTGAAATTGGGGCAGGTTACTTGGGCAATGTCTAGCCAGGTTTTAAAGATTACCAGAGGTGGAGACTCAGCCACCTTTCTGGGCAACCAGTTCCAGTGTCTGTCTGACCTCCCTAGAAAGAAAATGTTCTACTATGTTTACATTGAACTTCTGTATTTAAATTTGTGCCCATTCCCTCTGGTTATTTAATTGGGCACCACTGAGACTGGCTGTATTCTTTACTCTCCCTGATCAGATTTGCACACTGCTGAGACCCCCACCAAGCCTTTTTCTTCTCCAGACTGAATATTCACAGATCTCTCTACCTCTTTGTGGTAAGTCTTACACCTTCCTGACCCTCTGGTGAACACACTCCAGTGTGCCTACTTCTCTTTTTTACTGGAGTGCCCAGAACTTCAGATAGCTCTTGCCAGGACTCATGTAGAGGGGCAGGATCACATCCCTTCACCTGCTGTCAGTGCTCTCTTTTCTGCAGCCCAGGAGGCCTCTGGTCTTCCCTAAAGCTAAGGCACATTTCTGACTTATGGTCAGCTTGTGGTGCCAGCAGGATTCCCCAGGTCCTTCTCTGCAAAGCTGATTTCCAGTCTAGCCCCAGAATTTATGGGTGTGGGGAGTTATTCCTTCCCAGCTGCAGGACTTCACGTTTCCCTTCATGCTTATGAGGAATATTGACACATTTCTCCAGCCTTTGGAAGTCTCTACAAATAGCAGCACACCTGCCTTGCCTACCAGCCACTCCTCTCGGACTTATATCATCTGCAAACTTGCTGAGAGTACCCAGTGTGCCACCATCGAAGACATTAATTGAAAGCTTACACAGCCCTGGCCACATTATCAACCCCTGAGAAGACCAAGAGTGACCATCCTCCAGCAGGATACAGTGCTGCTGACCACAACACTTCACACCTGGAAGTTCAGTCAATTTTCAGTCCATCTCACTGAAACCTCTAGTTCAGGAGTTTACAGATGAGAATGTCATGGGACATGGTATTCAAAGTCCTACTAAGATCAAAATAAACAAAACCACTGAACTCCCCTCATCCACTGAACTAGCAATTTCATTTTAGAAAGCTATCAGGTGGATCAAACATCATTTCCCTTTCATAAATCCATCTGATTACTCCCAACCACCTTGTCCCTCATGAGTTTGAAAATCATTTCTAGGATTAACTGCTTCATCAACTTCTCAGGGATTGATGTGATGATGACCAGCCTGTAGTTTCCTGAACCCTCCATCTTCACGTTCATGAAGATAGGAGTGATATTTGCTTTCTTCCAGTCCTCATGAATCTCTCCTGATTGCATGATCTTTCAAAAATTAGCAAGAGTGGCCTCACAATTACATTGGCCAACTTCCCCAACACTCATGAGTCATCACATCAAGATCCATGTTCTTATTTATATCCAGATTAAAATGTTCTCTGCCTTGATCCTTCTTTAGAGAGATATCATGTTCTCTAAAATTCAACTCCCCTTATCTTTATTGTGGTATAGATAACTTTATCAATCTATCATCTACAAGTTTCTGATGCTGCTCTGTCCACCCTCTGTTAACTCCTGTGTTTCCTGCAGACACTGGCTAAATTTCAGCTTGTGTCTCTTCAGGACAAGGATTGCTACATTGCAATACATTCCCCCAAAAGCTTTGTGGCCTCAGTTGTGCTGTTTCTTGACCCAATTCCACTGAAAAGATTTAAAATACATAGTGACCATAATAGTCCAACAACATGAGACACACTGGCTGGACATGCATCTGCCACTGGAACGTCTATAAAACAGAAATAAAGTGCCAGCAAATTGAGTGAAGACACTGTTATTGGTTTTGTGATGCAACTGTAGAAGTCTAAAGAGAGATACTAACTCAAAGGTTCTTCCGTTCTTGACTGTAAAATTCTCTAAACTGCTGCATATCTGATTTCCCTTTGGTAATCCTACTGCATACATAAAATGCAAGAACAAAAATGGCAAATTCAGACCACATTGTTATCATTACTTCCTTAAAATTTTTACGGATTTATTTTCTTTGGAGTTTTGCAATTCAAACATTCTCCATATCATATGTGAGAACAATCAAGTGATTCAAGTGGGATGAAAACATGAAAGCTATCTAGATTTGGGACATTGCAGTATTCCAGCCACTTCTGATTGTCATCTGTTCTACTTGTCCATGAGAACTGACTTTAAATTTACTTTTCTGACTCTATTTGTTTGCAAATACAAACCTCTTACAAAACAGAGAGATGAAATCAGCACTAAATTGACATCAATACTTTCACAGTCTGTGCTAAAAGGCACATACTTTGACCTGCAAATAAAAAAGACAAGTACTCCCCTCCAGATCTCCAAATATTGCTCCCTTAACCCATTGTTTCCATACAGCCCCTATGTCTTTACTTCCAGGCACATTGAACAGGAATTTCTGTTCAGGGCTAGAATAGAATTCAAATGGATGTTTAGTAGACATGTCAAAGCATCCATGACATCTATTTTTTTCTTTAAAAATATTTGTCTTTTTTATTATAGGCTTGTCACCAAAACTGGCAAAAATAGCCTCCCTTCCAGCATTGATAACAGCTGTGCTGGGAATCCCTTAACACCCCTAGGCAGCACAAGACTCCCAAAGCAATTTTAATACTGGTAAACTTCAGGTGGACATCCAAACCATTAGGTATAAAGCTGACACATACACAAACTGAAGAATGTCTAAGATTTATTATTATCATACTGTTCCTGGAATAAGATAACTGAAGGTTTATCTGAAAGGCACTCTTCATGCCAGATACTGAAGTGCAGCAAACTCAACAAACCTCAGCTGAAATCAATGTGGTAGCAGAATAGTCATCAATCTGCTCCTCACCTGCTTAATCCAGGCCAAGATTTAGACAGACAACACACACTGCATACTAACGCAAGTATTAGTGTCTGGAAAACTAGGGATTACTTTTCTTGTGTGTGAGCAGGCGAGTGTCTCTAGAAAAGAATGCTGACTTTATTTTCTCTGTGGGTCTGAAGGGAAACTGGTAACTTGCAGTGGATAATCAGAGAAGGAAGGACCTTTCAGGCATATGAAACTCACTGTGTGCACCTAACAGGGTCTCACTGGAGGCACTAGCAAAGGACGGGCTGCTCTGCCATCTCCTTGGGGTATCACTCGTTTCTGATATCTCTCATGTTATGATGATCAGAAATATAGAACTTCCTCCAGTGAAAAGTAATTTTTCTCCTTTTACCTGAAAAAGTTTGGAACATGTAGAATTGCTAAGGATCACACCCAAAAGGAACATGGAGAAGAAGGAATTTTGAGGATAGTATGGAGAGTGATAAGACAATAAAAGAAAAGAGAGAATGAGTCAAGGCTCTGTGTGTATTCATATGGGTCTACCTTAACGAACCCAGCTGTTGATTTCCTTTGTTCACACATCTGCTGTGATACCTGTGAAGTTTGATTTTTGTTTTAAGAAGTAAATGTTTCATGACTAATGTTTTCAGCAAAATTCATGGCAATTGATGTATAAGAATGGCCTGAGGCCTGACATATCTTTATACTGACAATCAATGTCATGCATTGCATGGTGATTAAAAGGAATAAAACTGTTTATTCTAGAGCTTAAATACATCATTAAGAAGTAGTCTTCTAAAGCTATTCATTAACATGAAGATTTGGCCATTTAATAGGATATGGCTTATTCCCCAGTTTTACTGTTCATTATCACATGGTCAAAATAGCTGACAACTCACAAAACTATTTTAATAAGTACAGTCATTATTTTTATTTTTGATTCAGAGGAAATATTTTGATTAGCCTGATCAAAACATAAGGCTGTGATGGCTATCATCAGGCTATCATCATCAGGCTGATGATTAGGGTTAAAATTTGCAGATTATTTTTAGGAGAATGTCTATTTCCAAGTTTCATAGTGTTTACATACTTTGTAGCAGTCAGTATCCTTTTAAGTAATTCTTTTTGTCTTTAAAGAAATTGACACTTCTCTCAAATCAGAATGATGAGGAAGAAAAAAACTCATCATGACCAGCAGACTTCAAAGGAAAGTGAAACACAGATGACAGCCTGTGTTATGTAGCTCTAAGGGTTTGGTTTGAAACCACTGAGGAAGAAAATAAAAATCCATTCCTTTTCAAAATAAAATCGTAGCATGTATTGCTGTGATTCTAATCATAGTAATAATGGAACTTGTATGTGTAATTAAGGCCTGAACGATCAGTTTTAAATCCCAGCCTTGGATCACAGGTCTGAAAATGGCAGTGGATTTTTCTGGTTTACCCATCATTTCTGTTTCTAGAAAAATTGTTTTAATAGTTCCCCAGCAACAGAAAATGGGATTACCACTTGGAAAGATACTTCAGTCTGACACTATGGATCTCTTCTTCAACTCCTCATTTTGGACTCACTGTGGGACTCACACTTCCTTTAGCATCTCAGTACCTTCTATCCTTGCTCCAGCACACAGAAACCTCAAACCAGATATTCAGCAAGTGTAAATTCATTTGATGCTATTGTCTTCAAGGGTTTTATATTAACCAGTCAAGGATGTTCACCC
>VZRN01004522.1:991991-1123860 GCA_013397935.1 Dasyornis broadbenti | reverse complement strand
TTTTTTTTTTTTAATGTAAGAGTATTATCTTCTGTGGAGAATTCTGTCCTTAATTTCTTTATATGATGCTGCCATTCAGTTCTACAGCGTTGATAATTAGTGTCAGGCATGGAGTACTCAACAATACTACAAAGAAGCTAAATGTTAATGTGAAAAGGTTCTAAAGTAGCAACCTGTATATGCACAACATAAAAAATAGTGAAATAAGAATCCAAATAAAAGAAAAAATACAAGGCTTCTAACCCCCATGGTTTCACTAAATACAGCAACTATGATTGAGGAAATCAGACTTTGGAGAACTTCTTAAAAAATAAATAAAAGAAGAACAGCTGAGAATGATGCAGGAATATCAATGAAGGAAATGTGTGAAAACCAGATAAGGAAAAGGCAACATCAACACAAAATTATTGGCAATAAACTAAATCATTAGCAAAGGTTATATTCAACACCATTCTTTCTCCTCTTCACTCTCCTCCCTCAAAGTGTAACTATTTGGCTGAGACACTGACGATAGAAGTTTTGCAAATCTTACATAAATTACTGAAATAAAACAGTTCAGATCATAAACAGGATGAATTTATCCTCTAGTCTGAGACTAAACAAGCACAGATCTTTTGGAGTGACATTCCCCTTCTAGTCCTACTTTACTTACAAATTCAGAAAGCTGCTAAGATCAACATGAACTATTTCTGCTTTTCTTTTTGCATCAGTTCCTGCCTCCTTTTTTCCAATAGACCTCAGATGAGCAATATTGTCTCCATATATATCTCTCTATTGATTAATGGAAATTATTTAGTGTATTTAGACTGAAGTTAGGCACCTGAATAAAAGTCCTAAATTTTTATGAGCCTGGCTTTGGCATGTTGTCTTCAGAACACATTGATTTTGCATTCACAAAATGAAGGACTGTGATATTGGTGTTGTAAAAGAACAGGTTAATTCTTACAAAAGTGAAGAAAAGCAAGTGTCATATTACAGAGGTAATCCTTGCTCTTTTCAAAGCAGATGAACCGAGTTTATATGTTTCATTCACTAACACATTAGTTAGTATTTATTAATGAAAAATTTGATTTATATGAACAAATCATTGGAACTCTTCGGGTCTCTGTGTAATGACAGATAAGAATATATACCTTTTTTACAAAGCAAAACATATTAAACATGCTGTCAAGCTTGTAAGTGCAGCACTCTGCTGCTAACTCTAATATTGAGAGTGTAGATTATACAGAAAGCCATCATTGCTTTGCCAGAGTGACAGATGAGTTTGGTGGTTTCGGTACTTACCTAAAAGCTTGGGCATGTATCTGAAATTCTTTCAACAAATGAACTTCTAGAAATGTTTCATAAACAGGTCCTCTTGCACTGCATCCAGCATTTGCAGCACCCAAACTGCTTTGAAAGATGTAGAGAACAATGAAAACTCCATTCGTTGCTGCTGAGGTTTTTGGTGCGAGGTCTAAAACATCGCTCCAGACTAGAGAAGACCATGCTGTGGACCAATGCGTCCCCCTGTGTGCAGCATTTCTCTGAAGGAGAGTCTAAGCACAAAATTTTTGGCCAACTTCAGACATCCATGTAGTGTGTATGATTTCTTGCCTTCCTAGAGAAGAAAAATGTGGCCTTAACTTGTATTCCCTATAGGTAAAGGGTTTATTGAAAGTCTTTTATGGTTCAAGACTTTTCTTCTGTTTGAACAATGAAGAATAACTATTTTGAAGTTAAGATAATGACAGCAAAGTGTGCCTCTGCTCAAGCAGATGACAATTTTTTCTGTCAGGGGGCAGGATTTCACAAGTAATGGTCTTTTTTACATACAAATTAGAGCTCTTAATAATGACTTAAACTGAGTATTTCAAAATACATAACAAACTATTTTGCAGGCATATCTTTGTATATTGGATCAATGTCATTATAAATTAATTATCATTTTGTTTCCTAATCTTCACAGATAAGCAAAAGAAATAGATAAAAGAAATTAATAATATTGGAAAACATTCTTCCTTACAACAGTGTTTCTCCACTGGATTAAAGACAAGTACCTTAGCATTAAAATAGTGTTGTGAAATGCAGAATCAAGTCCTTTGGAAAAAAAAAGAATTAAAAAATCCCAGAATTTTAATTATATTTAAGCTTTACCAGTGACCCTCCTGACAATAGACATCCTCTTTAGTTTTGCTCAGGATTTAGTTATTGAATATCCACATAATCCTTTCAGTGACTTTTCTTTTAAGCAGTGCCATTTGTCCTGTAAAAAAACCTGTTTGTTGTATGCCACCAAGAGCAAAATTTAACACTTACTGGGCATTTCACATTTTCTAGCACAGTGCTGTTGTGGATACAATGGTCTATAGACACAATCAAGTCAAGTTTTGTAGGCTGATATAAAGCTTTCGTGACGGGAAAAATAATATGGATGTCAGGGGTTGGAGTTCCCTGTATAAAATCTCAGCTCAGGAACTATTCAGGTCTAGGTGTTATTGAAATCATAATATTTAGAGGCAAAGCCTGTACGTGTATCTCCCGTCTGAACTTCCCACACACTTGTTTGTGGAAGTGCACTGGAGGGGCAGATGCCATGATCAGCTCAACCCAGCTAACAGATATGGATGAAAAAAGCATGGGGAAATCAGAGCCTGGTGTTCAACATATCTGCAAATCTAGGAAGGTGGGTCCTATGAAATTCCCTGAGCTAAACAGCCAGAAAGAGAGGTATTTTCCCCCATACCATTGCCAGTTGGTCTAATCACAATATTTCACTTTCAAAGAACCTTACAAACACTTATTTATGTTTTAGTGAACAACATATCAGTCTTTTCTTGGTCTTCTTTCTGTGTTCAAAGCTTGGTAGCAAACATAGTAGTTAGCAGTAGACATCTCCTCCCCGTACCACTCCAGTCTCAACCGATTTCCATACTATAACACCAGCACTCTCATACACAGCTTGTAAATTCCATCCTACAAGTCTTCTCTTATCAATATACCGAGATCAGAATGTATTGTAAGGCTGCATGGGTATTGCCATTCTCATCTCTATAATCCCTAATCAAGAACACTTAAATTTCTTAATCCGTTAATGCCTGAAATCATGGTGGGTTTTTTTTCAAGAAGACAGAGTGGACGAAAAGTTCTGTCTCAAACAAGTAGCACTTTTCATACTTGCAACTGAGATACTTAGACACATGACCTTGAAAGCTAATAATGAGAAAGGAGAAAGAAGCTTAGAGCTAGAGCACGTGGTCCTCCTCTGAAAAAAAAGAAACAACTTTGCATACAAGAAGAAAGTTTTGAAAGGGAGTTACAGCTCATCTCATCATCTATTCTCAGTGTAGCATGCAAAAGGAATTAAAGGAGAACAGAAAATGAAGAAACAAAATTAGAAGTACCGTGACACCTTAATAACAAATTATTGCAGCTGTTCTGGGGAACAAAAGCATCAATATTGTATATGAGAAAAGTTCTGAAAGTTCGATTGAGGAGACACAAATAGTACTTGGAATAACTTAGTGATAAAACTTATCACCTCATTTTGTTTGCCTTGAATCTTCTCTCCAGCAATGAATCTATCCAAAGGTTGAGAGTAAAATACAATTGCAATTACCTGCACCGAACTGTGCTCTGTTGAATCTTGTTGACAGGGCAAATATCTGTAAACAGGTACAGTCCTGATGACTGAAAAAGACAGAAAATGTCCACATCAATGAGGATAAAAGGTGCACTGTTAGGACTTCAAGTTACTCTGTGTTGAAAGGACATCTGCAGTTGTGGGGATGGGAAGGATTCAGCTTCAAAATCCAAACAGTAAATGTTTACATGTAAATTCTCATATTGGACTCCATAAACTCAAACTCATTAGTAAACAGTGGCACTCAGTGCTATTTCAGATGCTATACACTGCCAGAGATACTTCCACACTCTTTAGGAGCCTTTCTGGATCTCAAATGGCAGTAAACAACTATTTTTAGGCAGCTGAACAAGACCTAAGTTTCTCCCATGAGCTGCCTGTCTCAGCTTGGATGTTACTGAACAGAGAGCTCATCAGTGCAGCTCGAGGATCCTAGAGGGCAGCTCAGCTGGTAAAATTTTTGTCTTTGCTGTAAACCAGCTCTTTAGCCTCCATTGACATTATTTGCCTGGAGTGGGATCCTGTGCTCAGATTTTATCTAGCCTCCAGTTGTTGCTTCAGAAGGATAAAAATCTCTCCTGGCTTCCATGCCATACTATAAGCCCTATGTAGATGTCTCAACCCCCCAGAGCCCAGCCTGCAGCAGGGACCTGTACCAGGTAAGAGAAACCCACCTGAGAACCCCAATAACTACACTGGAACCTTGGACAAAAAGATTACATCTAAACACCAACACTGTGAGCACATAAATTAATCTGAAGCTGAATCTTAATACTTCTGGAGGGTTCTGTGGTAGACTTTCACAAACGTCGCTCTTGGGATAGAACCAGTTTCAGGCTGCCTTCTCACCCTTCTCTCCTGTACTGATTCTGTCTTCACACTGAGAGTCAACTTGTCTTAACCTCAACTGCAATTATGTAAAAAAATAAACATAAAGAATAGTAATTGTGACATAAAAGATTATATGCCTGAAAGGTAAATGGAACCTTAAATAAAGGAAATTCATTTAGTAATATCACTAGTCCAGGTGAATACTGGGGACTCAATCTTTTTCCTAGCATAAATAACTTCAACTGAGCTGCTCACACGAGTGAAATTTATCTGATATCCTAAATTCAGGTTGTCTGAAGGACAACCCTGTAAGACAGGATAAATCTTACTAGAGGGCTATCTTATATAAGTTGCAAAGTAATTTGCAGATGTTTAGATCTTTTGTTGCCGTTGCTAGAACTTTTGGCCCATCTTTTCTTTTTTCCAGAAACTATTTGTAGTACATATGTAGAAACAATTCTTGAATGAAATTTCCTTCTTTTTTCCCCCCAGATTAAATACAGCTACTTTTAGTATTTCAAGATTTCCTCCATATATAATGCTTCCCTAAAAATTTAATTCAAATTGGTTACAGGTTTTCTACTTTCATTTCCTATTGGAGAGTAAGTTCTTTCTTTAGATTTTGAAGATAATATGTCATTTAAATATTGACTGAACTTCTAAGAATGTGTCATTAAAGAGCCTTAAACAAGAAATATGTATTCACATCACTAAATCTCTATTACAGGGAAGCCATTTTTTAAACTAGTCCATCTTCAGAATAAGTAAAGCTGTCAGCAGCATTTTGCCAGATGCTCTGGAAGAATATCCAGCATCCATTCTATTTCTTTATAAAAACTACAATTTCATGGGATCCAAGTTTGCTAGTGGCTAAATTACTTTTGGAGACCTCAGCTGCAGTATCTCAGCTGTGTGCCCAGGATGGCCAGAGGGTCAAGAATGAAGGAATGTTTCCCAAGGCTGAGGAATGAAATCAAACCTCCATATAACTCCATTTTACTCCTGAGGATAAATAATCTTCTGAGACCACGGTACCTCAGGGTCAAATAGGTGTAATCTAATTCTTAAGAAGATGCCCACAACAGGTGGACTCCTTCTCCTATAATCCTATTCTGCTAAGCATTAATAACCCAGCTGCAGCTGGTCTTAGCTCCCCCCACACTCAGATGTCCATTCATCATCCTGTGTGCTCCTGCCAACATCCCAGAGGCAAGAGGGAAACAGAGCTGGTCAAACAGCAGCAAGCACTAAGCTGTGATAGATCGAGGAGAGGAGGAAGGTGAGAAAGAGGGACTGGCTCAGTCGTTTAATGCGATTCCAGGATCCCTGCTGCTTACAACAGACACATCCTGCTGCATAATGCAAGTGGCCTCATACACCATATTAAGACCATACGAAATATCTGTTTGTAATTCACAGTCATACTTAAATCTTTGCCTAAATTATGGCCTCTTGAAAAGTGAGTAATAACCAAGTAGACACCAGGAGAAATATGTCTTAATTATTTTAGCTCATCCATAACTACTCTGGATCTCTCCATGCCAGCTGCAGAGGCAATCATTTGGAAACTGCACTGTTCAATAACCTCTGCATATCGCTTTCCATTAAGATATGAAAGCCTAAGCTATCTACTTACGTCAGAACCTAGGAGTCAATGCAACCTTAAATTGATGCTTAATATTCACAAATTCTTGTATTAGCATGCAAGAACATAAACTGTTGGGGTTTTTTCCTCTTTTTATTTATTATTTTAGGTTTCTTCTGAATGCAAACAGTTTCCTCGCACAGGATGTAAATTATGATTACAATGAAAGCAGCCAGAAGGACAGAAGCTTGGAAATTATTTCTCCTCTGAGCAGTAGGAGATTGTTCAGGTCCTGCTGTTTTGAAAACCTTCTTCCCCCCACGCAGGCTACCCTGTGAAGAGAAAGCCGTTTGAATATTTTGGCAATCAGAGAAGGCCCCAACATAAATTATGGATACAGAAACTCAGAAGACATTCTAACAAATAGAATACTATGGAATCCATTTTTCAGCCACCATATGGTGTCAACAGAATGCCACTTTGTTTCTTTTGGGTAGCAGCTCATCATTAAAAAAATAAACAGGCTGGGGGGTTTTTTGGTGAGCCGGGAATCTACAATCATTATGTTGCAAAAATAACAAATGATAAACTGGCCTATTGCTTTACCATCTTCTTTCATTAGTATATACACATAGGTATTTTAGTCGTTTCTCTTTTCAAGCAAGAACAGGACAGTCTGTCATTGAAGCTCAGATGTTTTAATTTTGTGATAAATTTTCAGGCACCAGAAAAGTTATTCAAAGTATTTTATAAAATTAGACTTGTTGCAGGTAATTTACAAGTTGTTTTTTTAAAAGCTAAACCTTCTCTCCTTCTTAGTAAGACAGCCCATGTATTGCCCTTGTGTCCTGGGAGATTGTAATTGAAGATGAGATCAGTTCTGATTTTTGGTGTTCATTTATGAAAAAAAATGGTGTAGACAGAAGAGCGCAAATACCTCCTTAATCCAGCAAAGATTTTGTTTGCTTTGGCAGGTTTTCCTTCATAATATCATCTGACATAAACCAAACTGTTTCTTTCCATTAAGTGTAAAACTTGAAAAATAAATCAGTTTTCACAATAGTTCCATGGACATTTTATGCATCTTACAGCACTTTCCATTCCATCTAAACTAACTCTAAATTAAATTAGGTCAGTCTTTGCTTTTTCCCTATTGAAATTAATGCAGCTTTTCTTGAAGGGCTACCCAAATAAAGCTCCAGAAAAACAATCTGTTCCTCTTTTTTCTGGGTTTTCTGTACTCACATCTTTTGCCAGCTATCCTGCAGTCAGGACATGAATTGGGTGTTTGAGTTGGATTTTCAGCCAGTGATGACAATTAGCTCTAACAGTGTGTAAAGTCACAAACAGAACAATACGGATTTGCTGCAGATTCCATTTTCTGAATGAAATAAGGCAATGCTCTGGACAGGTACTGGTGTATACAATTGGAGTCTGAAGTTGTTACATTTAATTTTTGCCTTTCTTGTACCAAAGTAAACGTACATTGAGAAATCTCTTGACCTTTTCATTGGCTTTCTCAGGCTCTACTTTTTCTACAATATTACTTCATTTTACACGTTAAAACAAAAAAGAAAATAATGAAGAGATGGAATAAGCTATATTTACAATGTGTCAAAACAATGACCCTGAGTCCATTTACAATTATAGCAATTTGGCTCTGTACAGAAAATACTTATTTGTCAACAGGCCTAAGTGTCTTCTCTCTCCCTCATAAATATTGCTCTCTCCCTTTCCCGGGTGAGAGCAGCAAATCATAAAGAATAATAACAACCTCCTCCCTGTTTCAAGTTAGCTTAACCTAGTGACAGGTTTGTGTAATGATAAAACAATATCATAATCCATCTCTGTAGCTAAAGATCACATTCCTAAAACCAGCAAAACTCAAAAGCCAACTATAAGGAATTAAAGTTATAAGAATGAAGTCACCAAGTTTTGTGTTAATCCAGTATTGTCCTAGTTTAGCTGGGATAGTGTTAATTTTCTTCTCAGTAGCCATTATAGTGCTGTATTTTGGAATTTAGTGTGAGAATAATGTTGACAACACACTGATGTTGTAGTTTTTGTTAAACAGTGCTCCTCCAAAGCGGAGGACTTTTCAATTTTCTGTGCTCTGCCAGTGAGGAGCTGTGCAAGAACCTCTGAAAGAGCATGGCCAAAGGGGCTGTCCCAAAGGGGCCAAAGGGAAATATCCCTATTCCATACCAAGGAATGCCATGCCTGCTGCATAAACTGGGGGGAGCTGGGCAGGAGGTGCCGATCACTGCTCGGGGATGGGCTGGCACTGGTCAGTGTGTGGGGAGCAATTGTATTAGACAACATTCTCTCCCTTGGGTTTTATCTCTCCTTTTCTTTACAATGATGATGATGATGATGATTATTAACATCACCATTATTATTATTATAGCATAATTATTGTTATTATTATTATGTTATATTTTATTTTATTTCAAGTAATAAGCAGTTCTTCTCTCAATCCTCAAGATTTACCTTTTCTTTCCAATTCTCCTTCCCAGCAGAGGCTGGGAAGGGAGTGAGGACGTAGTTATGTGGTTCTTAGTTTCTAACTGGAGTGAACCACTCCACGTATTTTACAAGTTATGATTGGAATAAAACTACCAAACCATTCTCCCAAGACAAACTTTTTCTGGAATATTTTGACAAATGCATTTTCCAATCCATTTGTAGAAAGCTATTGACTATGTGTGATTTCCTGTAGGGGATCTATTATTAGGCCAGGATATATCACAGACAGGAAAATCTTATTATTTTTTTCTTTTTCTCAATGGGATACTTTTTCCCAAAAATTACTTTTGATAAGTTTCCATTTCTAGAGTAGATATTCCTCTTTTTGTTTTTGTTGTTGTTATTTAATTTAGTCAAATATCTTTTTTCTTTATTTATTTATTCTTTCAAATAAGTGAAAGCAAATAAATGAAAAACAAAATCAAACATGTTAGTTATAAGCACAAGTCATCTTATTCACTGATATTCTGTCTGAAATGCATACAATTCAGCTCTGCTTGTCTGGTCACAGTTGTCTTTCTACCATTTATGTCTGACTGGAAAAGTATAAATTAGAGCTATAAATAGCTGTTGATATTTATTATTTGTGTAACACCATCAGTATGAGAGATATATTTTTTAAAAAAAATGTTATCATATCTTTGGCTACATAGGGTGGCAGCAAAAAGTGATGGAGCCCTGACAGTTTTGTTTGGATTATATGCTGGCATACAGGAAGTATAGCAAGATTTTCCCCTGGGAAATTCCCTGCTATTCACTAGGAGTGAGGATAATGTAGGGAAAGTCTGGGAAAACAAGTGTGGCAATGTATATAAATATATATCCATTAGGGAATTAGAGTTGCCTAAGTTGGCAGTGCTTGGATCAGTCCAGTTCAAATCAAATCTTTTCTGAATTAATTTATTCCTTAAGAGCACAGATGCTAATGGTTAATCCTTACACACTATTAATCACTAACACCCCACAGAGCTATTAGCCTTTAGTGCCCA
Organism: Dasyornis broadbenti; assembly: GCA_013397935.1. Lineage (NCBI taxonomy): Eukaryota > Metazoa > Chordata > Aves > Passeriformes > Dasyornithidae > Dasyornis > Dasyornis broadbenti. The sequence goes on along the minus strand of VZRN01004522.1, from coordinate 1,114,307 downwards.
TATCCTAAATCAGAGATGAGTGCCCACACCACAGCTGCACACTTAGCACCGATGGCTGCAGCCACTGCTGGGTGTGGTAGCCGAGATCAGACATCAGAGCTACTTGATTAGAGAAGTCAGAATTGAGTCAGACTTATCTTCTTTCACCCTGTGACACTGCTGCTATTGCCCCCCTCCCAAACAGAGCAGTCTCATCTGCCTTATCTGCTCCTGACTGCTTATCTTGGTTTTTGGTTTTGCCAGTCATCTTCCCTGTATTCAGCAAGATTCCATCTTAGCTATTATTTGAGCTTTCCTTCTCCTTTGTGTAGCAAATTATCACTATTTGAATGTCTCCTACCAGCAGCTACATTCATCTTTCCTTGCCTTGACTATTTCCACTTAAACAGTTATGTAAAATGTTTATATGTTTTGTCTGTGTGTGACATCACACTGCTACACAATGCTGATAGAATCACAGAATGGTTTGGGTTGGAAGGGACCTTATAGATGTCTTGGTTTGGAAGACAGGTGTCTGCTAAGGAAGGTGGAAACCTGCCTTAGAGGATATGACCCCCCTCCCTCCAAATGGTTGTAAGGTCGAAATCAAAGGCTCTCAGGCAGAGATATGGGAAAAGGAATAACAGTTCTTTACTCGTATCTATAACGAGGAAAACAAGCAACAACAACAGTAGCAATAACAAATAAACAGACCAGATACCCGGTGGCAGCTTTCTCTGGGCTGCCAGACACCGCCCCTCCCCTTTGGTGCAGTTACGGTCACGGCCGGCAGGGGGCGCTGTGGCGCGAGCTCAGCTCCTCAGTGATGGCGGACGGAGCTGAGGACAAGGCGGCTGCACGGCGAGCGGAGCTGCAGCAGGGAATCTCAGGGCAGCGAACTGGGAGGCAGAGCTTGTCCACTCGAGCGGGCGAGCAAAAGGGTAGCAGAGACTCCAGCAAGGAAGAAAAACCAGGCAGTGCTGAGCTCCCGCAGCAGCAGTGAAGGGGAAGAAGAAACAGCAACCATCTCCTCCAACAAGTCCCAGGACCAAGTGTGTCTCTGCCCACGGCGAGCCACCTTTTTCTTCTCTTGCCACACCTGGCTATGTTTTTAGTCTCTTAAGTGCGTCTTTGTCCCTTTGGTACTCAGTCGTTATCTCTTAAGTACCCAATCGTTGTCTCTTAAGTACCCAATCGTTAAGGCTCGTTAAGGTATCTCTAGCCACAGGATGGAAAAATTCCCAACCTCCCACAATAGATCATCTAATTCCAACCTCCTGTGCCAAAAGCAGGGACACCTCCCACCAGACAAGGTTCCTCATACTCTTGTTCTCATCACAGTATATTACTATATCTATGGTCAGTTTCAAAAGGAAGCTAATATTGATTATATTCTGATCAAACATTAGTTTCAGCAACAGAGGTCTGACACCTTCTCAAAGAAAGGGAAGAAGTATTAATCTTATAATCTGACCTAAGATTCCCTACTCAAGAGGTCTATAAAGGACCCCACCCAAATTTATTTGCTCACTGAAAGGCCTGAGAGAGGATCCTAAGTCCTGTTCAGTAGTGAACAGATTGATCTGGAACCAGTTGTTATCCATTAGCAGCAGAGAAAACCATCATGCTTACACTTCTTACAAAGACAACTCAGGGAATAGAATAAAGTAACAAGACATGAACTCAAATCTTGTCTTAGTCATGTTCTACTAATTTTTTTTATAGAACTGAGCAAACTTTGGAGCAGATGCAATTATTTTTTCAGCAATAATAACGGTATAGCAAACTTCAAACAGCTCAAGGCATGTTTTTTAGATGATGTACAATGCTGTAAATATCATTGTTAGTTTACCATTTCATATCTAATAAAAATCCCGGTGCCTTATCTGGCAATTTATGATGTAAAGAGAGAAAGAAAAGGGTCTTTATGTGGCTACTACACTCTTTAAATTAATTTTTATGGTGCTCTCAGAAAGTTATTGTTATCCATTCCACCAACAGAGAAATGAATCATGGATAATGGGGAAGCACCTTTGTACTGTTTACAGGGTTTCAGACTTTAAAGTTTACATCCTGGTAAGAGAGTATATCAATTTAATTAGGTGCTTTGAGTAATTTACCCAAGTAAGTTGTTTGGTGATAAGTCCTTAGTCCTCAATCTTCTTCTGATTAAAAGGATGATTAATCTTCAGTTGCTTAAAAAGCCTTCAGCGACAAAGGATCCAACTAGAGTTTTTGCTGATGTTCCCTTTTCCATTTGTATTCTGAGCATGGGAAGTAGGTGGAGACGAGCTGCCTGGTACTTTGTTTTGTTGGAATATATTCAGTATTCCATAATTGCAAAATTTCCTCATGTCATGCTTCAAGGGTGGGCAGTTTTATGTTATTCCCAGTTTTGATGATACGCCAATTGGTACAGCTCAGTGCATTTTGGAGCACTGTAAAATTGGAACAACTGGTTTTCATTTCAGTCCCTCCTTTCTCATAGTCTGTTGCTTTCTCCTTGGTTCTGAAGTTCAATCTTTATGTGAAATTGTAGTTCTGCCTTTTGTAACACCCATGCACACATCATTATATAATCACTCCATTAATAATTCTGGATTTAAAGCCTCTGATCCCTTTTGCTCTCCCTGGAGGAATAAACACCAGCTACTTTTTTGCCCTCTGTCCAATTTGTTTCTTAATGTTGGAATTTCTTTGGAACAACAGTGGTTTCCTGCTACCCTAGAAGTAGGATTTGCAGCTTGAACAACCCAGGAAAGTTGTCAGGAAAGCAAAAATCGTCACTCTGGCCTTGTGGAGACCACGGACATCTCCCTGAAAGGTCTTTCTGGAGGGTGTCAGAAGGAGAGATACTTTCCCAAAGCTAACTTCAGGCCTTTAAGGTTTCTGTCCTGATTTGAAACCTCTCCATGATCAGGACATGTTCCAGCCAAGCTTGCAGATACCAGTGGTGCATTTGCACTCCTGCAGTCATGCTACACATCATACCAGTTGGTCAGTGCTGCATGTGGCACTTTGCAGCACAGCATGGAATACGCCTGTTTTGCGGGATCTGAGGGTCTCCCACTGTGCTGGCCACTCCCAGTGTGTGAAGGTAAACAATTCCCCGGGGAGAAGAATGGATACCTCACCCAATTTCTTCACTGTCAGTCAGAAAGAAGTAGTCAAAAGTTAGAGTATTTGCATTTTAAAAGTGATGGTAGGAAGAATACAGCTAAAGCCCAAGCATCATGCTCCTGTCGCTTTTCTCAGGGCTTTAAAAATATCTCAGAGGTTTCTCACTGCAGTTATACATAGGTTCAGTAAGTCAAAGTCATAAAAGTTTATATTTTCATAGACTGAACTAGACTGACTCTTATTTCATGCACTACATTTTAGCTGAACCAGATTAATTTAACCCATGTTTGTGGCTGGCCATATTTTAGACTGCCTTCAGCATGTAACTTTACCAGATTTAAGTCAGCAGTGAATCACAAGCAAACTTTGGTCTGGCATTACTTAGCTTGCCCTCAGGTTAGTGGCACTGCTTAGAAATGAGTCTTAAAGAAAGTTGCCTAAAATGCTAGCTTGAGCAATTTTAACTTCTCTCTTTTGTATAACAGTGCTCTAGGCTTACAGCAGTAATTACATCGAGCAGAAATACAGAAATACCTGCTGCCATGCTCACTTTCTGCACAGGTGTGACAGTGAAAGGTCTGTGAATCTGTTTGAGATTTCGTAATTTATTATTTATTTGGAGGCACTTAACCCTGTCACTCACTGTGTATCTTCTCCTCTCTCTTTTTAGCTCGTTGTCCCTATTTCCTTATGTCCCACAAGATCCTTGGGACCTCCTTTCCCCCCTCTCTCCTTTTTCCTTATCCACTGTTTATTTTCCTCCACTGCTAAACCTTGCCTTGGTGCTTTCCTGTTGCCTTCCCTGCCCTTATTTTTGGCCAGGTATCACAGTTGACACAAACCTAATGCTTTCAGAATGGAAAACTATCCAACAGAATGCCTCTTGCCCCAGCTATCTCCATTAATTAAAGAAGGAGAAGAGAGAATGAGCTAGGCCACAAATCTGAAGGCTATTTCAGAATAGTCAATATTTTTCCTTATCTAATCCAGAAGATACTGCAGCTCTGGGAGAGACACAGCTGTGGTTTTCGAATACAGTGAGTGTAATGATGATGTAACATCTATGCTAAGCTTTGCCAAACAATCCCTCATTACATTTCCTCTCATTTACTGTGTTTATCGTGGCATGCAGAGCATGGCAGAGGATTTGCCTGATTTAGCATCAGCAAGTCCAATGGGATCAAAACACTGTTATCCGGTGTTTTGCTAGTTTCAAGGAGGTCAGGGGGAGTTAAACTACCTGAGCTGTCTCTTCTATCACCTCAGTTTGGACTGTTTCCTGTAAAGGAAACCTGCACAGAATGGCATTTCATTAGCAAAACTTCTCAGAAAATTTCCTGCTTTCTGTACCTCAGCTGAGCACACATTTGCAAGGATGTATAAAGAACTGACTTTGCATTAATCCAATACTTTATCTCAGTAAAGGAAGTAAAAATATAAAAGCCAGCATTAATTCTTCTGCATTAAGGTATACTGAAGTCACAAAATCATGGAAGTACAAGATAATTAGGCTTGGAAGAGCCATTCTGGAGATCAACTGTTAGGTCAGAACAGATTGTTCTGGGCTTTGTACTGAAAACCCACAAGGGCAAACTCTGCACAGCCTCTCTGGGCAACCTGCCCCATTGCAAGACATTGATTAGAAAAGAGGCAGAAAATATAAAAAAGTTCTTCTTTATATCAAATTTGAACTTCTTTGAGTACACGCAAAAAAGTGTATGTTTATTGTCTCCCATCCTCATATCATGCCCCAATGTGAAGAGCTTGGCTTTATGTTCTTAATTTTTTCCAGACCTGCCCTCCAAATCCAGAATGGACAGGTGCAAGGAGTTCTTCCCTCCCAAATGCAGTTCTTTTGCACTTTTCTCTTACTCATACTTTCCTTATTAGCATTTTCATTAATATTTTTCTAGTCTTCAGACTCTTCATTTTAAAATTATTTTTCTTCTATTTCATGACCAGTCAACTCTTCATAGCCAACTCTTCTCATTTCAAAATCTCCCACATGAAAGGGAAAAGTCTTGTAAAAAAGTTTTTGATGTTATAATTTCTTTTAAAAGTTGTATTATGTCAAATCTTACTTTTCCCCTTACCAATTGTCATAGTTCCTTTCCACTGATACATAAATGCTATGGGGAAATGTGTCTCTCCCTTCAAATCTTTCTGCCAATCTTGTCCCTCTCAAAATAGCACAGATGAAGAAGAAATCCAACAAGTTTTGATTTTAAATCGCCTTTTGAAAATATTAGTGGGACTACAGTGGTGGCAAAACCAAAACCTTGTCCAAAGGATGTGTACACACTTTACAGTTGTGCTAGTGCAGCCTTAATGTACTGACTATTCCATTGACATTCAGTAGAAGTAATATAAAATTCATTTTCTTCAGTAATATATCTTTCTGATCTGGTTTAGTATCTTCTGTTTTCAGGGCAAAAGGCACCTAAAGGTAGCACTTATTTCTTTTCTCTTGATAATGTTGTGTTTTTACAGAAACAATGTGCCTTCTACCAACTCTGGTCTACAGCTAAAAAAAAGTTCACCAGTTCTGATGCACTTTCTAGCTTTTTCTAGCAGGTCCATGTCTTTATATAGCATTGGCACTTTCTCTTATCCAAATCATATCTGTCACAAGCTTTAATCTCCCCTTCTTCAGTGATTTATGTTTGGCTCTGATTCAGATTTAGGTTGTGTTCCCTACTCCTCTAATAATGCTATTCAGTTTTAGTTAAACTCATCACTGGCACTGCCAGGTATTAAAAAATGATTCCTACAATTCTTGCCCCTTTATCTAGAATATCTCCTTTTGCACAGGAAGCATCTAGAAGGCTTCTCTTAAAATGTTTTTCAAAGGGAGTGATGAAATGTCTGGTTTTAGTAAATTCAGCCTAATGGGATCCAGTGTGAAATCAAATTTCCTGTACATGTCTTGCCACTAAGAACTCATATACAACTTGTCAAAATGAGGAGAGCAAATGATGCCCAACATATGTCATCCTCTTTGTCAAAGGATGAAAAACATCCCACCATAATGCAGCTTTTCAGTGTTACCATCTAAGAATGAAAGCTTTTCTGAAGCTCTCCAGGCTTCTTTCCATTAGTATCACAAATATCAGTTGGTCCACTTGTATGGTCCCAACATCTCTTCAGTGACATACAGAGCTGTAGGCACTGGAAATAACTTTTCACTTCTAGTAATACTACTTAGTGCAGGTTTTCCTGACAGTACAGTTTCACACATAAGTATGAAGTAGTAAGTGAAACTGATTCCTCTTATATCCCACCAGCCTGACTGATAAAGAAGTGTCTTTGTACTCTTAGCATCATATTTTTGAAATACTTTTATTTTGCTCTATCTGCAGGAAACAGTTGAGATGTGATCCTGTATCAGTTTGAATTTATGTACTTCTGGTTCTTCCAAGATGCAGCTCATCAGAGCCTTTTCCATTTTCAAATATCCCTGGAAGAGTTTAATCTTTCTCCACTGAGTAAGGAGACTTTTAAAGAGACCAATCTCTAATTCTGTGGAAGCTGGCCGAGCATACAAACCAATAGGTCAGTGACCTGGTAAGGAGCAGATGAGGATTTGAAGCAATCGTAAACTGCATTGGGCCTGAGACCAGATTTACAATGCCTTCAGCTATTTGCCCCACAGCCTACAAATTGAGGGTAATTGCTGTGGTGTTGGTGCCAGCCTATTACTTTGGTATCAGGAGGCAGGGGAGATGGGGAAAAGAGAATGATACTGTTTGGTTTTTTGTTCCTAAAAAAGTACCCTTAAAATACCCCATAAAAGCCTAAGGCCAGTTCCCATTCTCTAAAGTGTTCCCTGAGGATTTCCCTGCTTGCGGTAAATTACATTATTGTGTGGTGAGCCATAAAGTGGCAAAAGGGTGAAGAACAATGATTGCTGCTCATTGTTTTGTCTGTTTTCCTTGTACGAAAGAGAATTGCTAAATTATTGTATTGCCCATACAGTTTGTTTGCTGCACCAGGTGATTCGTAGAATCAATGCTAATAAATAAAACTCTGTTCCTTGATTACTCTTTCCTATGTGAGAGTTCACTCTCAATTTAAAAGGAAATAAAGACGTGGTCATAGACAAAAAGGTCAGTCCACCAATTTTATTTAAAACAGTGCAACAAGGCTTTGCAACCAGAACTGTTGCAAGAAAGTAACAGACAATTACTCAGCCAAACAAAACAGAAACAAGGAAGAAAGTCAATTTGTTTGCAAAGTAAGGGATGTGACCATCCTGTAATAAAGTCCCTTTCCAGCAATAGCTTAAAGTCATAAAGCTTAGAATTTAAGATAAAGCCCTGCAATAAAGCTTGGAAACATTTATAGCAGGAAGAGGACAAATTAAATCTGAGCAATTTGTAGTGAAATATTATTATATTTTGTTAAAATATAAAATCTACCTTCCTCTCCCTATAATGTAAAACGACAAAAGAGAAATGCTAAATAATGAATGCCATGAACTCTTAAATTAAAAGGAAATAAAGATGTGGGCAAGTAAAGATATCTCAGTTAAAAAAACCAAAAAACACAAAACCAAAACGCCCCCACAAAAGCTCTGGTACAGATACTTTGTCAGTGGAAGGAGCCATCTTGTTTTTCACTAAATTCATGACTCTAGTTTTGATCCTTGGTCATCTCCTGCAGATAATCTTTGGTTTAGAAGAGTTGTTCTGACTATTCATTGTTGGGTTATTCATGCACAAACGTTTTCAGAAAAAGCATGGGATCGATAGAATCAATTATTATAATTAACTGGAAAAGAAAAGAATCACAAGTGATCTAACACTGCAGCAGGGCATATTTTAGTTGGCTATTAGGAAAGTTTTTATCTCAGGATGGAGTTTACTGTCAATAACAATAAGGAAATCAGTCTGAATATCGATATTGATTCAGACTTTAATGGATGCATTTTAATGATAAAATTTGATGCATAAAATTACCTATTAGCAGACCCTAGTCAGTATTAGACAGCTACTGGAATTCACCCTGTCCTGGGACAAGGTTTGTCACCTAGGGTGGATTGTTGTATTGCTGTTTGCCATATCTCTTGCGTGACCTTGGATGCATCAGACAACCATTCATAAAATTGTTACTTTATGAATACTTAATAGCATTTTGGGAAAATATTGTGAAGTGCAGAGATATTATGATGATGGGAGCTGTATACATTCTAAAGTGATTGTTTGTCTGTTTGACTTTCACATCTTTTTTTCTCCTGAATAATCCTGGGTTCATTTCTAAGACATTTTTTTATTGAAGTCACTGAGAGTTTTGCTTGCACAGGGTCTAGATGACTGAGTAGGCTCAGTGAGTGATGAGGAACTGTTTGGCAATTATTTTTGAGCCGTGTCATTATGCTGAATATCATCCAAACTCAAGGCTATGTCTCACTCATTAGATTTGTGGAACATTTTTTTTTTGCCGTGGTATAACACTGCATTTACATTCAAGCCACAGCTCTTGCTGTCACTCTACTTTAACCACATTGTATCATGTTATGTTATTTTGAGAAAATGTAGTACGATTGTTGAGGTATTCAAGGTCTTGATAAGCAACTGATTCAGTACAAACCATTAAAATGTGTACTGTATAATGGAGGGACATGACATTGGTGAATTGTTTCCTTTTAAATCATTAACTGTCCATTAGTGAGACAGTTTAATTAAAGCTTTAAAAGGCTAAGCTATTGCTAAGAACTGGTAAAGAATGACAGTCATATGGAAGTGGATCTAGCAAAATGTTTGCAAGACATATGAGGTGCAGAGAATATGCCCAACTGATCCTTGAGTTTATCAACCTTTTCCTCCAAAAAACCACTATTAACCTTTTGTCACTTGGTGTAGAAGTATTTAGAGCACAGGGGATGGTCATCTGTCCAGCTGGAAGAAGTACAGGAAAGTAAATTCTTTCATCAGCCTTTACTGAGCCCTAGGAACAGAGATCTGGGCTCCTCAGTGCGAGAGAGACATGGATGTGCTGGAGCAAGTCCAGCAAATCTCTACAACTTAGTTAAGGGCTTGGAGCATCTGACATAAGAGGAGGCGGAAAGAGCTGGGTCTGCTCAGACTAGAGAAGAGAAAGTTCAGGTTTTATACACATTTATCAATGTGTATAAATACCTGATGGGAAGGTAAAGAAATTGGAGACAGGTCCAGTGGTGCTCACTGAAAGGACAAGAAGTAATAAACACAAGTCAAAGCACAGGGAATTGTGTTTAAACAGAAGAAAAATGGGATTTTTCACTGTGAGAGCAGTCAAACAGTGGCTCATGTTGCCCAGAGAGGTTGTGGACTCTCCATCCTTTAAGAAACTCAAACACGACTGGACCGTGTTCTGACCAACCTGATTTATCTGATCCCACTCTGAGTAGAGGTGTTGAACTCTGTGATCTCCAAAGATGCCCTCCAGCCTCAGTGGCTCTGTGATTCTTTGATCATTAATGTAAAAGACTTTCTCAATGTCTGTGTAGCAGATTCCCAACTGCACTGTAAAAGTGCCTCCCCTTCGTTCGCTCCTGTGTATATCTATTTAATCACTACTTACATCATTAACAAAACCTACTAAGAACCTGGTTGATTGCCAAAAGGGCTGTGAACTATGAATTCAGTTCTTACTCCTTACAAGAAGTTCTGGGCAGATATCAAAAGAATTTAGCATTTTGTTATCAGCAGCATGATGTGGATGTACCCAGTGCCTGAAATGGAATGTCCATTTCTGGTAAGGAGAAAGTAATGTTTCTATCCTTGCTCTTCCTGCCACAGAAGACCATCAATTTATGTCAATTCTGCTGGTGGCTTTTGTGTTACAGATACCTGTCTACTCTGTGCCAGAGAGACATCAAATCATTTTAATTACGTTTTCTCTAAGGGGAAGTTTAGTAGAGCAAGATGTAATTATCCAGATAGGAATTTTGTAAGAACATTGAACTTAACATCCTTTGCTTTGGTTAAAAGTGTCATTGGATGTTTAATGAAACAAAATGGTCAGAGACCTCTGTTTTACTTTTCATCTAAAACACAGTCCTTCATTCTGAGTCATAAGTACAGATTTAGTGAAGAAACTGTTAACTAATGGACCACCAACGCCACTTCATTTAGCTTTTAGTCCCAGTCTAACATCTTCGTGTCTCATTTGTGAGAGGTGTTTCAAAGCACCAGGTCAAGCTTCATATTTTAAGGTAGCTGAACATAAAAACAGTCATGAAAACTGTAAGATTTCAGGGTTTTCTTCTGAGAAAGTTATGTTTGTTTTAAATCATTTTTGCTCTTTGCAGGAAATTATTTCACACAGGGGTGGTTGCCTCTACTGTTAGAACTTATGAATGAAAAGTAAATCTACTTCCCCACTGAAATAGAAAAGTGAAGGTTTTTTCAGAGTTCATTTATATGCCTATCTACAGTTAATTTGGACTGCAGCTTGGGTTGCAAATTGACTTACCTAAGAATATATTTTTGTTTATGCATCTGTAGTTGTCAAGTGATATATGAATTAGGCAAGTACATGCAGAGTAATTGTGTCTCTCAATGTCAATACAAGGTGTCCTTAGAAATCAGAGAAACCATGTTCAACAAAGAGGTTAGTCTAAAACAGACTGGAAGTTGCTGCAAAATATTAGGAAATGTCCAGCTGCTCACGTATTTCTTTGTGTTTGTTTTTTTTTTAACTTTGAGATGGTAAATTCAATGTAAGTTTCAAAGGGCACACTCAAATTTAGCAGGCCAAAACCATACTATCGGAGCTGAGATTGTTGTGATAAATTTGTTAACATCACTTTTTGTTTTGTAGTACTCTCCTGCCATGGCAAATTAGTGGCACTACCCTTACAAAGTCAGATCAGACAAGATAATGTCAAGGCTTTGGCAGGTTGGAACCACAGAACTGCAGAAAAAAAATATCTTCTTAGACTGGAACTCAGAGCAGATTGTCGGTTAAAAGTGATGCATTCAGCCCATGAATTTTGGAGAAAGGAAGAACTATATGATAATCAACTGTTCTAGCCTGTTGAGTTTGGACCATTAGGTTGCAAACAGTCCTGAACTGGCTCCATTCAGTCCCCAAATCAGTGCAATTTTTGGGGTTTTCGGCTCCCTCTCACATTCGAAAATAATGGTTTTTTTCCAAGGATAAAAAGAAGGAAGAAACAACAATAAAGTTTATCAGACTTAGAAAAAGAAGGGAGTTGGACATCCTTTTTCTTTTCATCTATTTTTGCCAGACCTGGAAATGAGCAGAATCGAGGTTAAGGTCCGGTCAAATGTTTCGCTCACCTGGGGTGGAGCCCCTTTTCAGCACTGCAATATAGCAGAGAGAAGAGCAAATCACCCCAGTTCTTTGACACCATTAGGAAGACTTTTTCAGAAAGTCACCTGTTTCCTCGATATCGAGGTTCCGGATCCTTCACGAATCCCAGCTATGACACGAAGACCTCATCTTACTTCTCCTTCCAATACAATTTGCACATCCATAGAAGTAAATCTTGACCCCTGTTAATTTCATGTTAACTGAAGCACAAAAAGACATAAGGGATGGATGCATTTTTTCTGTTTCTGATCTCTCACAAGGGAATCAGAGTTCTTTTATCCTTAGCACATTTCTTAAGTGCCTGAGTTAGATGCCTTACTGGAATTAAAAATTTTCAATGTAATTTGGGCACAGATCATAATAAATTACTATTAATTCCTATATCAACATTGGAAAGGGCAAAAAGAAAATACATTTTTCTAATAATTCTTCTAAAATTAATTAGTTCTACCTGTACATGCAAATATTGAAGATTTAATGAAATTTCTGACAGATCCCTCCAAGCTGCTAAGCAATTTAGAAGAAGAGGGGGAAGAGAGAGAGAGACATGGAAAATAAGAGATTCCTTTCTGAGCAATAGACTTACAAAATATGTCTGGCAAAGAGATTATCAATAAACATAAGGTATTTTAATACTGACAAAACATTCAAAAGACGCAGCTTATATTGCTGATAAGTAGCAGTACTTCATCTCTTTCTTCCCTTCCCATCTAACTTCTGTGCATACAGGAAATAGCTCAACCCTTCAGTCCTTTACATTCAAATGAATGTTCCCCACCAAAATATTTATTCAAATGGGAATGGTAGTGATTTTCAGATTCTCACAGGCAGAGTGGAAACAGAAAGATAAATGACTTTCTCACATTACTTCAGTGTTATTGTTATCATATACTGTGTGATGTTCCCTCATTATCTGTTGGTACACAAATCCAAGCAATGCATAATTTCTGAACCAAAAGTAAAGTAGCAAAACATTTTTCAAGACGTTTTCAGCATTTTTAGATTTAGATGAAGGGAAAAATGTGTCTAACCCTGGCTCATAATAGACATTAAAATTCCGAACATATACATAGTCTTGAGGTACCTGAGCAGACAAGCAGCCAAATTCTCTCTTGAGTTCTGGTCCTTTTGTTCCACTCAGGTTATGTAAAATGGAAAGATTCTGAATTTAAACAGCCATAGATGATAAAAGCTGATGATGCTGATGAAAGGGTAGGATGGTGCGTTCTGATTACCTCCCTCCATACTGAAAAAGTATTATTTTGTGAGAGACACTGCAGCAAAGCAGAGTTACCCAAACTTCTTTCCTGCTCTTGCAGTCTAGGCCACCATGGCACACACATTTAGGTTATGTAACCAACTCTCATAGACAGAACTCCCCTGCTGAAGAAAGAGATCTGTCCCAATACCATTCCCAAGCTGAAGTTTTCCTTTCCTTTTAGCATAGAAAATGTAAATTCATTCATGTGAGAAGGAGTGGGTGAAAGGAATCAGAATACTATAGGATGAGGAGATTTCTGAAGTAATTTATAATTTCAATGATACTTTTAATAACTTATACTGTAAGCAAATAAAATAAGATCTAGGAAATCTGAGAAAATATGTATATATGACAGAGGCAATTCTTGCATCTCACCTATGTTGCTGCTGAAGCATAGGTAGGTTCTTCATCTTATAGAATTTCAGAAATATATACATAGTTAGATCATTGCTAGCTTATAGAGTTCATTTAATTTAGATTCATACATAATTTTAAGATTCTAGGGAGTTCCTAAAACTTTCATTCTTATAAAGTCAGAGTAGAAAGTAAATGCATTTGAGGATTCCAGAAGAGGAACCTGTTTGCCTAAATTTGAATTCAAACAAAAAGTTTATACAATAAACCTACCAATATTCCTCCTGCAGACTTGCGTCTCAAGGAGAAAAACACTAACACAGCAAAGCACCACACTAGGAAATGAAGTTGAAATGACATGTTTAGGGATTCAGATGTCACAGAAGAATGTTCCTTCATCTTATATAGATCAGTAGCTCCTGAACTGACTTCTAAACTAATTCTTGTATTTATCATCTCTTTCCATCCTGGTCTCTAATATATTTTGGGCTGGCTGAGAAAGACATGTTCCCAATGAAATGCTTTGGCTTTAGCTGCAAAAAGAGCTGAATACATTACATGCTAGACATTTTTCTGAATTCTTTGGGCTTCTTTTAACTTGTTGTTCTGCTATTTTCCCCACTAAAATATAGGAATATCAGAAATAATCATGTTCATTTTCATGGTTTTCCTACCTGCCTTTGGAGAAAATGATGTAATGTGGTAGGTGCCTGCTTCTGATGAAACTTAAGAGCGTAGCTGTTCTAAAGCAAAGCAATGAGGAAGATCAAGCCAATTAGACTGTAAGATAGCTCTGATGAATAACCTTAACTTCAGCTCATCCCTCAAATCTGGTGCACTGGTAATGTCTAAGTTAGGAACCTAATTTTCTAAATTCCTTCAGTAGAAGTTAACAGGTAAGTATTTCTGAAAGGCCTTTCCATACCTCTGAGATGTGAAATGCCTTTATAATTACCCCCTGTAAAGACAGCCTAAGGGACCAGCTTTTTCTGGCAAATAACAGTGCATGATCAATAACGCAGTCTTGGCTGAAATCCTCAGATATCCAGCTGTGACCTGCTTTGGTGGGGTTTTTTTTCCTTCTTTGCCTTTCTTTCACGTTACAACTTCACCAGTTTCTAATCTGTAACAGAATCTTCAGCTGTAACTATTTGGCCATCTAAATGCTATAACTTGATAGGGACATTGAAACCCCCCAAAAAGCCATATAAAGTACTTACAACTGCAAATATATCTTAACCTGGAAAATAATCCTTTACATGTTTTGTTTTCTTTTTTTTTTTTTTCTCTGAAAAGGTCCAAAAATCATGGTAGATCAAGTCCAAAATTTTAGAGGAAAAAGAATAATCATAAAAAAAAAATGTTTTCTGTCTTTACTGTGTGATGGTTTGTAATTTTCTTTTTAAATTTTAATTTCAGCAAATGTTTCAGGACCTAAAATAATTCTGAATGACCTTTATTTTTCCTCGATATCCCTTTTCAAAACTATTGATCCCACCAAGCTAAAATTAGTTTGCAAAAAGACCTTCCACAGTACTTTAAGTGCTTTCTATTGACCACATTGCAGAGAAAAAAAAATCAAAAACAGCCTCTCCGAGTATTTTGCAGTATCTATGCCTAGACTGCATAAACTCAGAACATTTAAAACTGGAACTTAAAAATTATCCATTTGAATTTCAGAAAGTTAAAATTTAGAATCATCAAGATTTTTTGCTTTGTCATACTTAAGGATATCAGGAAATTTACAATTAATTCTGATAAGAAGAAAAGCTCTTTGTGGGTAGGTTGTTATAAAATGTAAGTTTTCTGAGGTTTCTGGCCTACAACTCTGAATTCTGTCATGAGCCTGGCAGGATCCAGAACCAATGGGCTATTGGCCCAACTTTATGTGACTTCTGTTAAGCTCTGAAATTTCCATTTCTACCTTAAGACATCCTGAAAGGAAATTATACTGCAAACCCCCATAAGATGTATGTCCCTGAACAGGATATCCACTGTATCAGCCAGCAAAGAGTATCCAAATTTATGTCTCCCAGTGTCTTTTTTCCACAAGTAACATTTCAAGTGATTGCAGTTAATTCTTACATCTGACAGTCTTCATGGACTTTCACTTTCCTCGCAATCTTATACTTCAGACTTTATACTTCAGACTAATTCAATTTATCTTGTCCATTTTACTCAAACAACTGAAACAGATCTATGGTAAATTAATGTACTATAGATAATTTGGAATGCAGTGTGAGAATTCAATGCTCACCAGCACTACTGTATTACCTAAGGATATAAGATTTTAATTTAAAAAGTTAAAGGTCCATAAATCACACTCTATCTACACTTGTCAACATTTCTGACAACCTATTTTAACATCTAGAATTATTTCTTTCTTTATCACATACGAGATTTTAGTTTAACTCCACTTTACCCTAGAAAAGGGAGCCTAAAGTGATCAGGAAAAGGAGGAGAATGTTGAAGAAAAATGAAGAAAGAACCAGGTACTCACTGAAGACATTCCTAAAATATGGTGTAGGTGCTCGTAAGGTGAATGAGTGAGCAAATAACCTTTTTCAGGTATTTTTTATTACCTAGCTTATGCAGATAAGGCTAAGACACATGAGATATAGGACTGAGAATGGATGTGAGCTACATGGCAGAATATAGCTGGTGACAGCACCCCTGACAACCCAAGTTTAAGAAATCCTGCTTAATATTCCAAAGCTTGGGGGCAAAGTGAGGACCTCATTCCAACCTGGGTCTGTAAACAGCAATTACAAGTGACTAGCAGCAGGAAAATATATGAACAGACAAATTAACATCTATTCTGACTCAAATCTGGAAGGTAGTCAAGGTTTATTATGTTGTCCTCCTTTCTATTTCAAGGGCACACTTTAAAGCCTACAGCACACTTTGTGTTGCCATGGCTCTCTCCCTAGCAGCTGTAGAAAGCAGGTAAGTTCAAAGCCACCTCACAGATGTTGCCAATGCATGAGAGTCAAAGAGACACTCTTAATGTAAACATAATCTAACAGCCTGCTACAAAGGGGAGCAAAAAAAGAGACAAGGTGTGGACATTTCAGAAACGGAAACAATAATTTGTAAGAAAAAATGGGTTTTTTCTTAACTATTTAGGGTTAGAATCTCAGGAAGTGAAAAGATGAAAGAAAAGCCTTCTCAGTTACACTCCATAATACTAACACGAGTTCCAGCCTTCAGTGTCTTTTACACTTTGATTCATTTGTCAGTAAAATAAGCTCATACACAGAACCAGAACTGTAGGAAGCTTTCATGACACCCAAGAGAAGATTTCACAATAGTGTTCTCATCTCATCTGCTTCTCATCCATCCTCTCTCAGCACACTCTCCCTTAGATCCTATGCATCTCCCTGAAGCCCAACACTGTGACTTCACCCACAAGCACATGCCAGATGTAGTTGACTCAGGGAATTTCTTTTAGTTCCAGCCCCACTTGGGAGGAATGTGTTTATCCCAAGAAAGTGGTAAAAATGTCTTCCAGGTTATAAACCAATTTGTTTCCCTTTTGTATTAAACACTCCAGCTGTGAGCTCTTTGGAGCCCTCTGTTTCCCAAAGCCAACCAGTCCTGTGTAGCCCACCTGGGTTTATTTCTTGACATTGTCACCAGCTTTGGAAAACAAGCAAAACAGCTCTATGCTTCTGTCACTTCACACTCCTGCTTTCCCCCATTTGGTATCTTCTCTCAGAGGATCTTTTCTGTAGGCATGTGCCTACTCTTTCTGGAATTTTGGATACTAGAAAGTGGGAGGAGGGACAAAAATGTCAGAAAAGTAGAGGTACTACTCCACTGGATGACTCCAAGTATGAGTGCTCTCAAATGCAATGAAGCAGCCAATGACCAGAGAAGCAAGTTCAGTGAAGATAATATATCAGCATTTTAACAACACATATATCAAAATGAGCACCGACAGAAATAGCAATAACAATAATAATAAATTAGTCACGTTTTTAACCTACCATTTGTATGAACCACTGCTCATTATGGTTTGAAAAGCAAAGTATAATTATACCAAATGCATGATGGTAAGTACTTTTTCCACAGAGCATACCCTTCCTTCAGTGGATTATTTTCCACTGAATTCTTTTTATGATGGGATTTATCCCACCTTATTACAGCACTTTGGAACTGGGCAGCTAATTTTAGCCAGCTGAAGAGGAGGTACTCTCAGCAAGTAATTTTTTCCACCTATTTGGGTTGTTATGAATTGGCATTCTGCCATTACACTGCTAAAATATCTTCAAAGGTGCTGAATGGAGGGAAATTAAGCTATTTAATCTTTTACATATATATTATATATATATATATAAATAATTCATCAAACTCTTTTAAATTGTTATAAGTATTTCTTTCATTCCTTTTGCAGCAGATACTAGAGGGTAAGGAAGTTGATATTGGCCCAACTGTGGCTGTTGATCTGTTTTCATATAATGTTGTTGAAGCAAGGGTTTTTCATTAGTGGACAGTTATTTTGTATTTTCTTCCTCAGCACCCAAGCTCATATCAAATACAAAACTGTCCTTCATAAATTAAAAAATTCTGCTCTGTACTGGCTTTTTTTCTTCCTGATCCTCATGTTCTAAATGTGTTTAAATTAAAAGCTCTGTAGTTACAGTTTCAAACCATTGACTCTAAAATTTAAAAACTCTTCAATATCTGGTATTTTCAGTCTTACAAAGAACATAGACAGTGTGAACAAACCACCTCTCATCATTGTTATGGATAATGTAATAGCCTGAGAATTTTAGCAGGTTTGTGACTTTATTTCTCCAGCTCCTGAATGTTTTATAGTGTACTTTTCAGAATTTTCTTCAATTTTAGAAGCGTGTTCAAAACATAAACATCATTGCTGACACAATTTCTGAGTTTTGCTGCAATAATGTCTTCTGCATAAAGAGTTATGAAATTATATATATTCCAGACACAACCTAGGTCAATGAAAAGTCTAGCCTTACATAAATTTTTCTAATGTAGGTGATTTTGTTTGGTTTTTTTCCTCCCCATTTAATTCCATGTTTACCAAGCAAACTGTGTATTATTACTCTGTGTATTCTCTTCCTTTTCTGATTGCCCCTCTTTACTTCAATGGTCGTCTCTCTCTCTGAACAGAAAAATTTTCATCAACATTTACATACTTTTTTTTCCCCTCAGCTTTAGTATTGTTAACAATAATAATCTACTCTCTTGCTCAGGTCAGATATTTCACCTCCAAAAATATGAGTACTTTGAACTTGGTGAAAACAGAAGTTTTGTACTGTTGAGTGTGTCACCCAATATCCTCTCGTGTGATAATATAGAGAAATCAACTATGACAGTTTCTGTTCTAACAATATATATTTAGGATACTCTCCATCATGGCTCTGTTCCAGTCTGACCTGTTTGCTGTGCTCCTGGATGTTCTTGACTCCTGGTAACCTGATCTCATTTTACCTGTGTATGTGTGTTAACTGTTTGATTTTGATATTTGATCCCTGAGTTCATCCCAGGATTACAGGGTTCTTTGGTTTGGTTTGGTTTCAGGTTTTTTTTTTTTTTCAGTGTTTAGCTTACTTTCTAGAGGAGGGAATGAAAAGAAGGTAAAGGATCGTGGATATGATACCCAGGTCAGAATGTTGTCAAAAGTAATGATGTCCACCTGCTCAGACCACTAGAAGTCACTTAATCCTCATCCACCTTTGTGGAATAATGTGTCCTCCAATATGATGCAATAAGTGCTACAATAATTCATGCATCAATGACCCATGTCAGGATGAAAGCCATCTCACTGAAGAGCAGTTGAGTGTTCCCCTTCAGCCATTTTTGCTCCTGCTGCAGTACTTGAAGACAAAGGGAGCAGCATACCAATTGATGTAATTCAGATCACCTTCCTTACATGCCTGCTTCAGAAAGAGAATGAATAATGGTCCAAGACATCTGTCTCGTCTCTAAAAAGAGCCTCACTGATCACCTTGTCTGGGTATCCAACTTTTAAATTGCTGACTCCAGCCCTGCTAACTGAGATTCAAAGTTGTAGCCTTCAACTAAGATTTCTACTCAGAAAATGATCCACATATTTCCATCCTGAAAATATTATATCTCATTCTGAAACAGACAGAAGTTTTTGGAAGAATTTTCTTGTTAAGATGATTAATGCAATTACCTTTCCCATCCTGACTACTGACATCAAGGCCCAGAGTCAAATACTTTGCAGAGCAGCTCTTTGAGATGTACTAACCAGTCCCTTCTCATCTATTCAGCATCAGTGAACATCTTTACTTTGGACTGTGCTGTCTGTGGTTAGAAACCATGTAGTTAAAAAAAGTGATCTCATTCACAACCCAAAAGAAAACTAAGCTAAACAAGCATTCTCTTCTCTGAATTGGTCTCAGGTTGTAGTCAACCTAAAGAAATTACAAGAAATTACGATAAATTACAAGTATGCAAAATAGTTGTTCATATTCCAAACTCAGTTATCTGTTAATCATCTTAGCAAACCTGTTGGCTTGCTTTGCATTCTGGTACAATTACATGTGTTAGAATTCCCTTAGGCATGCTGTCTTCAAAGGCTAATTTATTTTTATGAACATCCCAGGGACACTGAAGACATTTTGCTGAACTTTGTTAACACAACTTGCTGTCAACCTGGTGCATTAATGAAAATAGTTCCACCTTTCCGATATGCTACCGACATTTAATTTTAAAAGCACAATTAATATATGCAATGTTATTGTGCCTCTCTCTCTTTCGTAAGCCAGTAAACACTAACTTGGGATTTATTAACTGCTAAAAGCAGTAGACATTCAATCAATACAGTATACGTCTGGCATGTGAATGTGGCAAGAGCATAATCAGTCTTTTGGGGTAAAAGTAAAACTTAAATCCCAACCATCTGAGAGGTTTAAAATCTGAGAACACTGTTTTGTTCTTAGGGCTATTTTGGGTTCTGTTATTTGGGGGTGGGTGGGGGGATTTGATAAGTTTTCTTGTTGTTTGGGTATCAGGGTATGTCTTTTGAGCTTGTTTGTTTGTTCATTGGTTGGGTTTTTTTGTTTTTTGTTGTCTTTTTTTTGGTGGGGGGAAGTGTTCATAAAAGAAAGAATCAGCTAAGAAAGCAAATACATTTGTTACATTTTGCATGGCGAGATACCACAATCACATCACAAATGCCATGGCCACAATAAAATACAGTGGCCATAACAAAATCCCATGGCCGTATTACCCAGGATCTACTTGAACTCACAGCCTCCTGTCATGTGGAACAGAGCAAAATCTTCATTAGCTGCAGCACTTCAGAAATTCATCAGAAAGTCATCATATCTAGTGAATGGTTATCAGACAGCGTTTGGGTGGCCCAACACTCCATCCTGCAGAAGTCAGTAGAACATAAACATCAGCCAGTAAATTATATTGCATCAAGCCCAATTTGGAAACCTATTTTCATCCTAAATTCGTGTTGTGTTTCCAGTATCATGATCTCTATGTTTTTCTCTTGGAAATCTAGCCTTGTCATTGGGCTTTAAATAACATCAGAATAATTTTTAATAAAATAAGCTAAATAAATATGACATTTTGGTATAAGCGTAAAACATTTCTTTGTGTGTTTTGATTAAGACAGGTTGAAAATGATATTTCAAAAAACCCATTAATGGTCCATATTAAATATAAGATGTTATCAGTTCATTTTCTGGAAGATAATATTTTATTGCATTTGGTTATTTTTTTAAATTACTTTTAGCTGCAAATTGAATGACTGTTCTGAAAACTAAACACTTTGTCCATAAAAATATGAGATAAGAGTTCCTCTTTTTCTAAAAGATGCCTAACACACAGGAACATGCCCTAGGTCTTGAAAGTCAATATTAGTCAGTTTCTAATACAATTTCTGGCGTGTTTTTTAAAATTTAATCTTAAAATTTAGAACAAGAGATCATATTCCTAAAAGTCAGCTGATTAGAACTGAATATGAGAACCCTTAGCCTTCAGACAAAAACCCTGTTGGGTTTCCCATGTCATGCTGCTTAACATTTTGCAGCATCCAGATAATAACGCTGGCCAATAACCAGACTCCTGCTCAAATGTCTCACTGGCTGAAGTTTGTTGTTTAGTATGAAAGTAAGGTAAAGCTGTTTTTTGATTTGGTGGTTTTTTTCTTTCGGGGTTTTTTAATGCAAAACCAGGCTTTTGACTCAACAGCATGCTTAAACATTTGTGATAAGCATCTACTTCCCTGCAACATTTAATGATTTCATTGAGAAATCAAAAGCTTTGGTCTAGACTATCTGATCAGAATAACTCTCCCACAATGCATCATATTTCATACACCCCACTCAGGGCCCTACAGAATCAGTAAGATTTCCACCCCATTGAAGAATTTAATAAGACATAGGCATATCAGTATTTCAGCAGTACCTATGTCTTTCCTGAGTATATTTTACTTATGAACTTTCAGTTCTTTAGATTTCTTTCTTTTTTCTTTGTTTCTTTTAAATAATAATTGCCTTCCATTCTTTACATAGAATGAGTTTTGCAGGGAAAGGCACTGCTGGTCTGCTGGCACAAGCTGTTGAGAACCAGACATGTCTCTTCATCAGCATAATGCCATCTGCCACAGACAGGAAGGAGGAGATTAAAACTGAGGAAGAAGGAAGAAGTCTTTCCCAACAAGAAAGATGTTCATTAAGTCTCTGGTGACATCCATTCAGTATTCTCTAATTCTAGTCAGGAAAACAGTCAGACTGTACAAAATATAATATATTCCTAGAAAAAGAAGTGCATTAATTTTCTTTCCCCTTCGTATTACAATTGATCAATGTGTACTTTTGAAGCTTAAGAAGCTCTGAGAACACTGCAAAAGAAAATGCATCTAATAACACATTTGAGACAAGGAACACTAAGATGTTTTGAGGGTATTAAGGAAAAGTCACTCAGGGCAGAAAAAATACCAAGAAAAAGTCAAAACACACTATGTAAAAGTGCTCTCACATGTTTATTAACAAAATTATAGACTGACTCACTATTTCTGGATTAGCTACCTGAATCCAAAATACTAAACCAACAAACACAAGATGTAGTTTGTGTTTATATAAGGTAATGAACACCATGAAAATATGAAAACTACTTTGACCTTTTTGCATTAAAGTTACACTTACAGGCTTTAACTGAAATGGATTTTCACTGAGATAAATTATTGCAGAAACACTCAACTAGAATAGACCCAGTCCCTTAAAATTTACATCATACACAGAGAAATTAGATCATGAATAAATAAAAATAAGTTATTTTCTTTTCTTTACAGACTGGATTTGTGCAGAGAAGCAGAAGGAAGTAAAAGGACTTCCAGTCTTTTCTTAGAACTGTTGATCTATAAAACTAGAGTATAAATAAGGTTGGTGTTCCTACTGTTACTTTAATATGGAAAAAACTTGTTTAGAATCCCTTCTTGAGCTCTGACAGCAGGGCCACTACACCCCAAATGGAAGAAAATCCATATTTTTGAGAAGGAATCTAGCAAATTAATGCCTACCCAGACCAGTATTTCTTTGGCAGTACAAGAATGGTCCCAGGCAACACTTGCACAAGGTCACAGAGGAAAACTATGGCAAATTTAGGCAAAACCATGCCCTATGCCATCTTTGTGAATTAATCCTTCAGTGATCCCAACCATACAACTGATGATCTCTTTTTAAATACACTTCCTGTCATTTCTGAGGAAGCTGCTACCTCCTTGTGCCACATCTAACAGAACATAACACAAACTGCAACACGAGCAAAGAGAAAAAGCTAAACTGAAGAGATACCACATCATCAATACTGAGACTGGAAAGTCATATAGTAATATACCTGTCAATACTGCAATGCTCCCAGAAGCACGATTCCTTGTGCTTTTTCAGGGCTATACTATGGCATGTTTGAATAGATTTCATTTGCTGGAATTTTGGCTTAATACTCAGCTTGAAGCTACCTCTCCTTAACACCATTGTTCTTAATTTCTATTAAGGTACTTTACATGAGGCTCTGCTCATGCTGAGCAGAAGAGATTCTGCTCAGGCTGTGGTCTGCACTTCTGTAAAGAGGCAGGAAAACACTGAGTGAAAAATAGTGAATTATGTCAGTGACCTTCTGTTTGTCCATTTATCCCATACAGGTTCTTATACCTGCTCGGTAGATTTTGTCATTTTAGTTTTGTCTCTCAGAGCACATCTCATATTCATTCTTCCTATTCTTTAAATACCACCTAAATGGTTTCTTTCTTTTCAACCTAAAGACCCTCAAACCAATGAGAAGAAAAAAGTAGGATCTTTTTTTCTCTTTCTTTCTCTTTTATCTGCTGACAGAATTTATTATTCTCTTTAAGTGTATTAGCCAACATGTTTGCTGCTCTATGACATGCAAGATAAAATAGATAATCTCACCATGTTCAGCTCCATGGGAGTTTTGCTGCTGACTTTTCCTTAGCCGGGATATCAGCTGTTCTCCAAGCTTTTCAGTTTTCTACCCAGGATTGAGTATATGTGAGGTGGATTGCTTTTCAAGTAATACATATAATACAACAATATTCTGTGGATATTTAAGAGCAAGCCTGTAGAATAAACCCGGGTGCATATTTACAGCAAGTTAGTAATTTTTAAGGCCATAGGAAAAAAAATTATCCCTTAGCCAAGGTGATATTATTCAGCACAGCTCATCAGGGGCTAATATATCTCTAAAATAATTTATTCACATAGCTTGACTCTTTCTCATACTCTTTTGTCACATTTCCTTTCTAAATCATTAACATCATTAATATTTATTATTTATTGCTGAAAAACAAGAAAACACACGTAATACATAATCTCCATCTTACCTTTAGACATCTAAATGCCTTTAAAACTGTAGCCCTAACTGATTTATGTACATTCAAAACAGAGAATGAGCACCTTAAAACGTTGGTTAATATTCATAGCCATGTACTTGTCAACTGCTTTTAATGAAAAAAACACAGAAAAATGCTAGGAAATGCTCTAGTGCTTATTGTGGGCAGAGTTATCTAAATATATGTCTTTAGTTCTGAAGCTACTTTTCTGGCTTCTATTTAGCATCACTAAAGAAAGATTGACATTTGGGACTGTGATTAACCTTTCCTAAAGATGCCACCTACTAGGACGAAGTGGATCATCTCTTAAAACAACTGACTCTCCATTAATTTCAAGAGAAACTTGCAGCAAGTTCTAAAGTCGAAGCCATCTTGGCTTAGATGAAGGCGTAGACGTCGATATTATAAGACCTGATTTACAAACAATGTCAGCAGAGGGAAGGGGGTGAGCAACCGCGTATGTGTGGGCTCGTGAGTGTCAATCCTTTATTACCTAAGGAAGGTTATTGGTGAGAGAATGGGATATGGATTCCATTTACTGTTCCACACTGAAATATGTATAACTTTAACTAATTCCTTAGTCCACATTTTCCCCAAGCAAAGTGAGATCTTTCTAAGTCAGATTGTTCTAAGGGAGGCTGGTTCATAATCTGTGTGAAATACTTCTGAGATTTCACATGGGCAATCCAGAAAATATTGTAGTATTAACTTGTATTTTCCTTTTCATTTCATCTGATTCAAATGTCTCTGCCAAACTCAGCTAAAAAAAACAATTTTTAAAAGGGATCAAACTTTCACTGAAGTGAATTAATCCTGGACTTTGAGTGGTAACAATATCTGCAGAATGTGTTGTTTTGGATAAGTCTGAGTGTAAAGAGAGACGCATTAATGAAAGGAAAACAACTTTTCATGTTCGCTGAATAACAAAATATGCAGTAGACTCTCCTTTGTATTTGATTATAAACTTTTTGAGAAGATAAAGCCTTCTGGCAATACATCAAACCTTCCTGCTTTGTTTCAGTCTAACAACTCCAAACTGAGTACTTCTTTACAACTTCCCTCCACAGTGCTCTTTAGAATGTCCTTAGGTTTCCCTCCAGGCAACGGCAGCTATAATATGTGCTGAAGGATTTGCCAGTACAGATATTAATACACCATCAAATAGAGAAATTCTTTTTAACTCTGTGTCAAATGCAAAATTATCATCACTAATACAAGAACTTAGCAGTGTTCTTTTTTTTTTTTTTTTTAAATCTAATGCATTTTCATTAATAAAGCTTTCTTATCGAACTTGAGGGATAGTGTAACAGACAAACCGTGATGACCTTGGACTGATTCAGCAATGAGCTTTATAATTTGAATATATAATATTGTCTGGGAATACATATTCCAAAAAGGACAATATGGACCCCAGGAATAACTTTTGTTTTACACAATTAGTTTGTAATTTGTAACTAGTATACTAGTTACAAAATTAATTCTGCCTCTCTAAATAATGTTTTATCTGCACATATTTAGAGAATGATTTAGAGATTAATGTGATTCAGATGCACAAAATATTAACCAGGGTTGAATTTATGAAATTACAGGCAGTACCAGAATACTACTACAAAACTATTCTCTCTGTTAAGGTTTTTCTCTAGATCTACACAGATGAAATGTTCCTGAAATTAGTATATTTAATTTGCTTTTGCATGAAGATCTTCAAGTATTTTAAAAATAGATTTTAATTATTCCCTTCCTTGTCTTGGTGAACAGAAAATGTTGCTATATTCATTTCTACATTAGTATTCTAAAAGAAAGAGATTTGAAGAAATTGGTCTTTTCTATATTGTGGACAAGTCAGAAATTGCCTGATGGACAGTCATGTCTTAGCCCAAACATGATACCACTTCTGTCATAGCTGTAGAGTATTTTCTTGAGTTTTTATATTACCATGTTCATTTTTATTATTGCTATTATTCACAGCGTGCGAGTTTAATCTTGCTTCTGATGTGCAGCAATGCACCAGGCTTTTGCATTTTTTCTTTTTCCTAGGAAATTGTTTGTGCTTCGCCCTCTCAACACTTCATTCTCAAGCAAGCTGTAACAGCTTAGAAAACAGATTTTCAGCTTTAAGCCTGGAGACTCAAACAGGACAGGATCAGGCTTCAGGCTCCTTTTCTCCCTGGGAGAACTGAAGAAGGTTCCCTTCCTTACAAAATGCGTATCCTATTCACTTGAGATGTTTATAAGCCTCCAAATTTCTGTTCCTGCACTAAGCTGTGTGGTTTGCAGTGGAGGGATGGCCAAGTGCTGTGCAATGTCTGCCTGGAAAGTCTCAGATCATATTTCCTCCAAAGGCTCTGCCCCTCGACGCCAAGGTGATTTTGGGCAAACTCTTCTTTCTCATTCTCTGTAACACAGAGATTAAAATGATATTCCTATACAAAGAACTTTGCTACCTATGGTCACAAAGCCTGGCAAAAAAAAAAAAAAAAAGTTAATAACGTTAATGGGATTGTTCAAAATTGAGTTTACCAGAGTTCTTGGTTGGAATTACTGCCACCACAGAAAAGTATCCTCAGAAGCACCCATGACCTTCCCACGTGCACAGCGTAAACCTTGAGTCTGGACATTTTGTGATGCACACAAATTGAGGGATGTGCAGGCTGACCAACTTTATTGTTCACAGGAGCCTGCTATAACTAAGCCTGACAAAGGAGGTATTAGCAACCTATCTCTTAAAAAAATTAGAAATTCCTCTATTATCTTACTTCTGGTTTGAAATGGACATTATTAGTGAATGAGTCTGGAAAGTATGAGTAAAATCCTCTTAACTGCTTTGAAGTTCTGGGTAATTTAATGTAATAAATATTTTTTTATCTTTTAAAATAAATTTGAAAATTACCAAAGAGCTTTAGGCAGTTTTTGAGAGAAAAAAAAAATTGTTAGAATTTTGAAACTTGTCTTTGATAAGGTCTGTGTAGATTTCAGCTTTGGACTTGAGACTTTCAAAGTAAAAATGTGATCACTGTTGCATCAAAATTTGAGACTACTTCTAAGTTGTTTGTGTTTTTTGTTTTTGTTTTTTTTACCATGTGTAATGAACCTTCCTGTAGTCAGTCAGTACAAAAAGAATTCACATATTTCACATCCTAGTTAATATCTTGAACAAAACCTTATAGTGCTCTTGGGTTTAAGTAAAGAATAAGTAATACATTTCAGATATTGAGTTCATCAGAGAACAAAAATATTCTCTTTACAAGAGCTTAAAATTTATTATGCAATATTTTTTAAGGAGCTCCATTGTGATTGTTGTGAAAATTTTCGTTTCATTTTTCTTGTTTCTCTCCACAAAGTTTTTTATTGTAACTCTTCTTAAGCCAAACCTCAATTTCCCAACCGATATTTCTGACTTCTAATGATTTAATTTTTACAAATAAAATTAGGAAAATAAAATAGTTTTGTTGAAAAAGTCTAATTTTATTCACAAGCCTAAATGACAGGACCAGAATATTATTTGTTCGTTTCAAAAACTGGATGATTTCTTTGAGTTCTAATAGATTTTGTGTACTTCCAGTTTTTCAACTTCAGCAAATATATCTGCTTTTCCTTTTCCATTAAGTAATGAGTAATCTTAGAAGTATTGCACAGTAGGAAGCAACCTTATAGAAAATGAAATACGCCTCACAGCAAGTACATAGAATTATTTGGAATAAAATGCAGCATGGTTTGATGAATGGAGATTTGGCCTAGATTAGGCTTGAAGAACAATGTTTCACTCTTACTGTGTTAGCTGACCTTCTAAATAATCTTAATCAAGCCTTATTATTTCTGCTTTTCCTTTTGAGACTTTTTCTTCTATTTTTGTGAGGTCAAGTCTTAAGGTCAGCGGCACAGACTGACTCTGTCGCCACAGAATTTAGCACAGTAAGGCTTTAATCACAAATAGCTTGCAAAAACATCTATATTTATCTTTACAATCAAATGATTTATTCATGTTTGGTCTAGACAAATTGTACAGTTACTCTTGCATGATGAACAGATATAAAATATAGGAGTTGTTCAGATTCATTATTCTCAGGATAGTCTGTAATTGTGTACTGATCACTAGCAAGGATGAATATTTTATACTTGCACGCACTTAAAGTGCAACCCTTCACTTGCTAAAATACTGAGTTTCACATGAACTCAGCTGATACCAAAACATGGATATTAGGGCATGCTGCACAAGGACCCCAATGTCTAGGGAATTCATTTAACTTCTGATGTTAAATAGTCCGCATTTGTAAATCTTGCAAAGTATCTCTTCCTAATGTATAAGGAAAGAGACAAAGGATCTTTACATTGATGCAAGGAGCAGGTTGTTGGATAGGGTCCTGAAGAATGGGTGCTCAAACACTGTTGTGATGGGCAGCAGTTTTAAATCCCACAGTGTGAGCACAGAGTTAGCGGAAATGTCAATATGGGCTCCATAAAGCAGAATGCCACCAGTGTTCCAATTGAGGGATAGGAAAAGGGAAATGAGTTTTTGAAAATAGTCATAAATAATAAAAAATGGTTGGCCTATAGCATTTTTCTTAAATTAACAAGAAGAATTTGAACCCAATATAAAGTGCCTCGAAGAAAACCTGTCCAGTCTTGAGGAATAGGGGTTTTGATCAGGATAGATCAAGTGTGTGAACAATTTTCAGATGCGTAATTTATTTCCTGTTTTGAAAGAAATTGCTTAGCCTTGAAAGGTTTGTCAGGAACATTATCAAGTTTTTTAAGACTGTTCAGGGAGTTCAGCAGGAAGAAAGCAATACATTCCTAGCAGACCCCTTCCAAACTAAAATACAATTTCATAAAATATTCAGCATCTTTGTGGTCTTATAGTTATACTTATAGGAACCCATTCTCCTAGGATAAGGAACTGAATCTGTTGCATATGTAATGAAGCCATAGGTAATCATGGTCATAACTGAGGGCAGAATCCATCCTTCCTTGCGTGAAGCTCTTCTGGAGAACAAAAAAGCAAGGAGCTCTGCAGCATGTCAGAGTTATTATTCACATTTATGAGCCAGTCACCAAACCACAGTGCAGCTCCCACATAGGCTAGAAAGACATTCACGGCACCTCTAAAAGAGGGACCTTTGAGTCACAGAGGCTTTGGGTTTGCTTTTGAATTCTACCCCAGCTCTTACTCCCCATCCCTTTGTGGTGAACTTTTGAACCACTGCACTCGTCCCACATCCCTATCCCAGCTGGCCCAGGAAGCTTTAAAGAGTCAGGTCACACTCTGCCCAGAGAAGGGAGGGAGTCTTCAAAGGAAGAGGTTAGATCACTGGGAAGAAACAAAACAAAACAAAACAAAACAAAAAAAAACCCCAGGAAATCTGTGAGGGGAGAAAAAGGAGAGAATGTATTCCTGTCTGGTGCTTGGTAAATATGAGCAACTATTCATCAGATTGGAGGCAAGGGAGTCCAGGCAGCTCCATGCTAGACTATGTCCAGATGCACAGCATTGGGTGAATCACTTCCTTTCTGTTTCCTTTGCTAGTCTTTCCTTTACTCATTTTTGGTCAGATCCAGATTTCACAACTGAAATGTCTAACCTGAGCTTTAAAAAAAATGTTATAATGAAGACTTCCTCCCCAGCAGTGTGCTAGCAGCAATCTCTGTGTTACCTTACCTGCTGTGCTGTTTCATGGTTCAGGTCTTGGGCTTTATCACCTGGGGCAGCAGCAGCTGCCCAGCATCACCCATCACCCACCTCTGCTGGAGGATTTCCCCCTGCTTGCATCAAACCAGAAGCAGGTAAGCAAGAGTCATACAGACTGTGCTGATGCTCAGAGGGGTTAGGCTTTCGTGTCTAAGCCCAAACCAACGTGAGAAGATAATCTTCAGCCTGATGTACCTGAGTGGTCAGGGAAGGTGATGGAGGCCCTCAAAGGCTTCCAAGTGGAGCAGAGAGCTTCTTGCTTGTAAAAATGAATGAACAGCTCAGGTGAGAGGACCTTGAAAGATCACCTGGTCCAACCTTTTGTGGAAAAGGGTCACCGTATTATTTAGCACCCCGTCCATCACATCTTGAAAACTCCAGCAATGGGGTCTCTGTCCCATCCCTGGGAAGGTTGCTGCAGTTTTCACAGGCATTCCCACTGGCTGTGTGAGGAAGTCAGGTATTTTTTTTTTTTACCGCCTCAATATGTGCTTAAAATGCACATCTCTCTGGGGTGTCCCAGTCTGGATCCTACTATTATCAAGGCTTCAGAGTAAATATTGTTTCTCAGCATGAATCTGGGCTAATAAAATAGAGTTCTGGTTTCATCTAGGTCCCATAGCTGTTTCTGTAATACAAATAATCACAAATACAAGATTGAGATTCTCAGAAGGGGTTGGAAAAATAGGTTTAAGGCAGTAAAACTTATGTAAATAATGTCAAATAAGGCAGACTGGAAGTCTGTGAGGAAAATGGTGAAGAATGAGGTAAGTAAAGGTGGTAGAATGGTGTAGGAAGAAAAAAACCCCAAATAGATGTTTTTACAGGAGAATGATATTTGAAGATAGAAAGCTTTACACACAGTTCTCCCCGGCAGATCCCTTCTGATGAAGAATGTAAATCAGAAAGATCTGATATTGCTTTGTCAGTAACTCAAGCAGAAGAATATAATTTTAGAAAAAATAATTAAATATATATATAAAGAAGAGGTTTGGAAAAAACCTAAAGGTATGGTCACATGGAAAACGAGATTTGTTTTGGAAAGAAATAGCAGAATGGCATATGGAGTAATGTGCAGTGAAATATTTAGCTACAGCATGCTATTTTTGAAAACCCGGTGTTAAATTATAAAGTAAAAACTAGAAAAAAATTGACATAATAATTTATTGATAGTGTAAGAAACTTATTCTCAGTCTACTGATGGTTGTGTGAAGGTGGGTGCATTTTGCCAAATAGTAATGAGAAATGCTAATAATTCGAAGGAAGATAGATGCGGAAGAGACATGAGAAGAAACCTAGAAATCCTTTAGGAAAGTTTATAGTTATTATACATCCACACACTGGAAATTTTAGAAATTGTTCTATACAGTTCTCTGTACCATGTAAACATGATCATCTGCCAGAGATAGCCTGCTTTTTCTAAAAATCTGTCTCAGCTTAAGATGTGAGAGAACACAACATATTAATAAAAAAACTCTACTATGAGAGAAAATCTATATATATGTGAGAGTAGGTTCATACACAGATCTAGACGTGTTATCGTCATACTTCTTTTTTAATATTTACTTTTATACAGGCATTACTTGCACAAAATTGTGTTATGTGTCTTCTGAACCTTTAGAAAGTTCACTTCCAGGGAGGGCACGAGGGGATCAAGAGAGATATGCAAGAAGTAAAATTGCACAAAAGAGACAGACGTCATTAATCCATCGATCTGCCTGCCTGGCTCTGCCTCCCTCTGCACTGCTGACTCCCTGGCAGGCTCGAGCCAGGTAGCGTAGGAAGGGCTAATGTGATCTGACTCAAGATCAATACTAACACGGTCTTAGATGCACTGTTTGTGCTTGCCAGGGTACTAGTTTGGAGACGCTACTGGATTATGTTTTACACCTTTTTAGCATCTAACAAGCATTCTGGGCCTCTAACAGAAACCAAACACAATTATCAGAAGGCAGAGAAAGGCTGGAGGGCTTGGTGATGTTGTGATAACAGAGTGAACCTTTGACCTCTCAGTTAATAGTCTAAACCTTGTTTAAATTAGTCATGACAGAGGGCTAAAGTCTGCACTGACTTTTACCCTTTAGAGTCTCATGGAAACAAAAAGTCTTGCGGGAATTCAGGCATTTCTAAAATTTGGTCTTCAAACTGAAAAGCACTTAGAGATGAACTGGGATTCTAAACCCTGTTGCTGTGATCAGCTTAGACATGCAGGCACACAGCGAGTGGCGTCAGTCACGTTTGCGAGCAACCTCTGCGGGGATGCTGCGACTGCAGACTTCATCTTCCCCATCCTCAAAGAGACCTACCCAGCTGGTGCCACAAGCTGTTGGAAGGCAGTGTGGGATGGTACTGCTGCCAGCCATCCTCTGTGTGAGCTGTGGGTAAAGGTCTCCTGCTTCCCAAAGCAAACCCAGGTCTCTCCAAAAGCACCAAATCCATCTGACAAACAGAAGAGTCTAAACCAACTTAGAATCATTTAGTGGCTCCAATAGCTGTTCACTGCAGAGATTCAGAGTTACAGCTCCCATTTGAGCTACAGGATGCCACATAGACATTATGGTATGCAATAATTTCAGATAGCATATTTATACAGAGCCATTTAAGCTTCCTAAAGCACTTCACATGTGAGACATAGGCAAGCATTATTTCATTCACTAGCAAAGTGAAGTCACCCATTCGTCTGAAGTACTCTTCTGCACTTCAACTATGTTAATCTCTACGCAAAATTGAGAAAAAAAAAGAAAATGCAGGGGAAACCTTAGGAAAAAAGGGTATGAAATGTGTAATCCACAAAAGATGAAGATAACAGAGTTGTTTACTTCCAAGTGCCTTCTGATACTATGGGAAAAATTCATCTCTAAAGAAAAAAAATCCTTCAGAATTTATGTTCTCTCTGACAATATGACAAGATTGTCTACTTTGCTTATGTGTATTCCCCAGTCCTCTTTCTGATTTTTAAATTATTCAAGGTAAGACACTTTCATCAGGTCTGACACTTGAGAAAATCTGTCCTCTTCAAATTTTCTCTTAGTTTCTTTGGAGATCAAGTGGTCAAAGTGCATGGGCAGAAGTCCTTCTCCAGATTCATTCAGAATGCCTCCATCCCCACAGAGATTCTGGTGAAATTTGCCACCCTCATTGACTCGAACAGAACCGAGAGTAGATGTAGGAAATTAGCTACTAGCACTGCTTTTTGCTATGGGAATAAGTCTTCATTTGCCATGCTGCTAGAAAAACAGAAATTAATTCAGCACCGAAGAACCCCTATCAAGGTCACAGAAGTATTATACCGTGTGCTGTGACATAATACAGGAATGTTACTACCCAGAAAAACCACAGAATTAGGCTCACCAGAAACACTACATGGATGAAACAATATGTGAAAATTGTCGTCCATTGCTTGAAACTACGCAATTGTTTACACATCTTATTTCTTCCTCTGCTGTGACTGATTTCAATATCAGCATTTCCCAATTTTTTCCTGTATAAAAATTGCTACTAGAGATGCAAAGAATCAAGCAGGAAGCACTGATGAGTCTGAGGCAACACGAAGTACCTGTGCTGCTGTTTTTCCTTGTAACAAAGCAAAAGGTGTGTTTGATTTAAAGAATATTTATTTTTAATGAAAAGAATAAAATGCTGTGCATATTCTACACAGCTCTGGAGTTTACAGATACCAAGTTTGCCCAGCACAAGCAAGGCAGCTTTGTTTCTCTTTAGAGCTCAGGAAGGCGAAGATCAGACAAATCAGAATATGGAACATTTGGTTCCTCATTGGCCTCCCTGGTGCTTTTTCCTCTCAATGCATTTCATTTTCTTGGCAAATGTCTGTGACATATCAGTAAGTCATTTTAACACTTCTTCATGCCCTGCTATTTCAGCTTCAGGATCATTAATAAAACAGCAGCTTGGAAGGTGGCACAACAGGCATTCTAGTATGTGAGTAGGTAGGGTGGCTGTCTGATTTTTTTTCCCTGCTATTAACATAGTCAGACTTCGGCCTCATAAATAAGGAGACTATAGTCTATAGAGAGTTTCATATATATATATATATATATATATATGTATAAATATATAGGGAAAAAGCACAGTATGCTTCTCACTGCCTAGCTATGTGCTATTGAATCTTCTATTAGAGAAACTTTACCCTGGAAATTCAGGTCTTATAATTTTAAAGTTTTAAAATGAAACCCCCTCAGGCTAGCCCAGCATAAACAATTAGTTGCTCTCTGTTAAACTCCATATCCATAACAGTCCATTTTGAATGTTTCATAAGATACACTAAGGGACATCATTAGTATGTGAATTTCTTTTACAAAGATCACAATGAGGGCTTTAGGAAAAGAATGCACATATCCAGGGAAGACTGGCAGACAGAACGTCGCAAGTTGCTCGTGCTGAGTCGATTCAGAATCAAGTGAAAGCATTTGAGCCATTTAACTCTACTTCTTTTGATCCTCAAATCTCGGCCTTCACATAATCTTATGAGTACAGTTTTCTAAACCCAATTTAATATCCTATCTTGATATTCCCTACTGGGTCTTCAGATTATTTCTTTAAATCTATTTTTCTTCTTTTCTATTTTCCTTTTTAAACTTTCATGATTTTCTTTTCCTGTGCGTGTATATGTGTGTGTGTTATTCTAATATGAAAGCATCTGACCTCTTTGCATTTTAACCCCTTTGCTTCTACCATAGTTTAGGGATATTCACCATGCAGTTTATTTCCTCATTCATCATTATAGGCAACTCTAATGCAGCTTCTGATCAGCTTCATTGACTGCTGCATCCATGAGGCTTTACTTGAAATAGCATGAAATGCACACCACCTCCTCATTTATTCCTAGCTCAGAACCCAACGCTGAAACATGAAATCTCAGAGTATTTCCCATACACACACCCTTTATTCACGTAAAGATTCTAGGGACCTTAACAGAAATCTCTGCCTGCAGATAAACCTTGAACTTATAGTAATCAATAGCTGGAACTCCAATAATGCATCAAAAATAAGATCTGTTGAGGAAAAAATAAATTGAACTTTTGTGGCAATTAGGTTGATTCAATGCCATAGCAGAATAAATAATTTACTTTAAATTTGCCCTCAGCAGCAAGAATTGTATTTGAAACAGCAGAAAAATTCAAATGCTAAAGGTTATTCAGGTTTCCCAACCTCACTTAATTGTCATGAGAAAAAGCAGCCTAGTGATTCTTCAAAAGACAGTATTGTGCTGCCATCATAAAACATTTTCTGTCTTACTCTGCATGGACTCAGGTAATCAGCAAACACACGTCATATTTGAGAGTCACAATGTCAGGACCTTTGTATCAGTCAGGAATTACTCTGCTCAAATGTTATGGCAAGTTTTGTACCAATGCAGTTGCCCCAAAAGAAATAAAATAATTGTTTATCAGGAACAATTCATACTTTTTCAAGTAAATCAATATGTGATGAAATCTGATCCAATTTGTTTTGCTACACATAAATGGAAAGTTTCAATGAGGAGCAGAGCAAATGCAACCCATGAAGCTGCTGACAGCTGTGATCTTCTTTTGTGCAATTAATCACTAATACCCAGCTAAATGATTTTGGATTTATCTACAGCATGAGTGGAACCATAATAACAATCTCAATAGTAAATCATAGCTTTTCCTATTTCGGGTTGAAATTTTCTGTGGACACTTATTTCAACATAAGAGTGCTCTTATATAAATTTAGCTATATTAGAAGGGAATCAGTTTTAAGTTATATCAAAATAGGTCACTTAGGCTGAAATAATAGTGTCAGGACACAGTTTTAAATCAAAATATTGATGGGTGTGAATAATAGCTGATATATTTATTTGGTTTCCATTCAACACGTAGAGTTTTATAGCAGAAGCAGCAAGTGAGGGCTATTTTTAGGATGCCTGACTTCATAGTAGGAAATCAAAAGTAAAAAGTTTGTAAGAAAAGCCTGATGTTGCAGTTTTTTTCAGTATCAGGTAGCATTGCTTCATAGCCTGAATGGATCATTGGATCAACAGAAAAATATAAGACAAGACAAAAAGAAAAAAAGAAAAAAGAAAAGAAAGAAAGAAAAAGAAAAAGAAAAAGAAAAAGAAAAAGAAAAAGAAAAAGAAAAAGAAAAAGAAAAAGAAAAAGAAAAAGAAAAAGGAAAAGGAAAAGGAAAAGGAAAAGGAAAAGGAAAAGGAAAAGAAAAAGAAGGGAAGGAAAAAGAAAGAAAAAGTTACAATGGGAAAAGGAGAATGGGAAAAGGAGATTCTTAATATGCAGCACAAGAGTCACAACAAATTAATTAATTCTTGACAAATTAATGTCAATAATATGAGTTATTTATTTAGACACTCAGCTCCTACTAAGGTTCCTCTACTCTTTTTGTAAAATGTACTTTTTTTTTTTTTTTTCATATTTACTTCTAAATCTATCCCAAGGGGTTCTATATTTAGCAAGACTTCAGTTATACTCGGGAGGATTTTTCTCTTGCTTTTGTAGTTATGTCTATGACTATGATTTGCAGACTCATAGGAATAATAGCATCCTTTAGAATTGAATCTTGATTAATCTAGTGGAAGAATAGCTAAGATCAGGTAGGCTTGGTCTAGGTATTGATCTTATCGACTTTTATTTTCTTGAAATGTCAATAGATTTTTTATTTTCTTAACATTTCAGATTTTTTTAGTTTCTAGTTGCTGAGAGCTCATACAACTGTAGTCAGAAAGTGAATGCCTTATAGATTTTCTATTCATTATTTTCAATATATCAATTTCAAATATAGCTTTGTGATCTTGGATCACATTACATGTATTATGTCACACAGATTCGACATGATAGAAAATTTTAGGAACACCAAGTTGCTTTTTTTTTTTGGCTCTGTATGCATAGATAAAGACTGACATTTCCTAGGGGAGTTCCTCAGCCAGGGATACTACTATGTTAAACGAGGCCACAGATTCCCAATTTATTAGTTCAGCTTAAAGCAAAAACTTCAGCATCCAACATCAATCTGTGACACTAAAACATAAAATTGTCTGTTAGTCAATAAAGAGAAAGCTTATCAAAGCCAGGAATTATTGCTTTGCAATTATTGTTACTTTGTCAAGTTTCATCATTATTTTCTTTTAAAAGTGAATGCTCATTTCAATCTTAACTAATACAGCATTAATAAAGTTAAACCCCTGGTAAACCAGGTGCATGATTTACTTTACAAATATACAAAATGATAATGGAAGTGTGCGTTCTTTGTTGGTTCTTTTTTTGTTTGTTTGGGTTTTTTTAATTACCTGCAATTATTGGACTATATGCATTCAAAAATGATTATACTTCAGGAAAAAAAGAGTTTATTGAAAGCAACTTCTTGTTTCATCATTGTTCTGAGGACACTTTGGTATGGTAAGAGCATTTAAAATTTCTTTTTGGAAACAAAGCAATTTAAGATGATTTTATAACTGTAGAGAAGAGGGGAAACTACCTCTGGATAGCAGAAAATAAGCAGAGAGAGGGATAGAGAGAGTGAAAAAAACCCCACATCTCAAATTTAAGATTGCTGCTGTCCACCTATACGTAGAAGTCTGGTCAAACCCAGGAAAACTTTGATATAGAACAGAATGTTCTCAGTGCTAAAATTCTGCGCTTACGCTGTAAGTTTGTATGTCTCCAAGTCTTTCCAGCTCTGAAAGTAAAACTCATTTGTTTGATAAGAGCTTCCCATAGAACAGCTTTTTGACTTTCAGCTAGTTTCAGGAGGAAGAGAAAAGGAAAAGTGGAGGGGAAAATACCCAAATACCGTTAATTATAATTTGTAAAATTAATAGCACTTCCCCCGCACCCCCCAAGAAAAAAACCTGCCTAGGAACAGAATCTCCCACTACGTAATGTATTATACTGCAGGCAGGGGCAGTAGCTGCTGAAAAGCAAAAAAATCACTGGGATAGTGATAAGCTGAGTGCAGGAGAAGAAAGAATGATGCTAAAGAAATGAAGTCTGCTTAAAAGCTGATAGCAAGAAACGAAGAACTAAAATACTGCCCTGGGAAACTGAAGCCTGGGAGTGGAAGAAATCACCTAGATCATTGAAACTGGTTCCTTACAGTCGTGTACATTCATTGCCTCATCCAGCTCTGGCCAGCTCATCACTGTAGCTCTAAACCAAGTGATTTGTCTGTGGACAGCTACCGTACACAGGGAGATGGGAAACTGCAGTGATGAAGCAGCCTGAAATAGAAAGAGGTCCTGGAGCTCCAGGTTCCAAGAGCAAGCACTCCAAAGACATCCTCATCCACTGAAACAAATCTCAGCAACTTACAGATAAATCCAGGACATAAGGAAGGAAATGAAAGCAGTACAAATGTCAGGCAGCCAGTGACATAAAAAGAAAAGGAGATAGCAAGAGTAGTATTCATATCCAGATTCCTGAAATAACCAATAATTTACCAGGAGAAAACCCCAACATGCTATTAAGAATATAGAATACACTAATATCTTTAGCTACAGCTCAGTTCTCCTATCTCAGTGTTCAGAGTATTTTAATAATGCCTGAAAATAGAGAAAAAAACTAGTGCTGATTGTCACATGTGATATAGTAAACATCTCTATGTTCAATAAAAAGAAATCTAAGTACAGTAAATAGATATTTTATAAAGCAAAGCATATGAGAGAGTGAATCAAATTATAATTTTTATTCTGTTAGCTGTGGGGAAACCTCAATATAGAAAGGGGGGGGAAGGAGAAGAATAAGGAGAATATTCAACTTTTTTGACAAATGGGGCTTTTTTACAAACACAACCGGGTAGAGATAAGTAAAATAAGAATACCTTTCCTAGAGAAAATTCCATTGTAACAGCACTTAAGTATTTTTGTTCATTTTTGCACAAAAGAAAATAGCAAGGTGAAAAACAGAAATTCTCAGCAAAACCAAATGTTCTATGTGAAATATTTTATTTTCAGGTGAGATTCTCTGAGCCAGTTCATCATTAAACATCATCACCTGTGACTGCAGAACTTGTTGGAGGCTGTGGTTCAAGAGCCTTTTACCCCAGCTCTTGGCTGTAACCTGTGTCACCCTGCTCGGCTGCGAGCGAGAATACAGTGGAGGTTTCCTGTGTGAAATGCCTGCCTGTCTATACTGTTGCCTCTATCTCTATACATGACAGTTTTAAACTGTATCATTATGTTCTATCTAAATTAAAATAAGGTATCCCTAAACGACTTACCACAAATGGAAAACTATTTGTGTGTTATCAGCCAAACAAGACTATCAGCTTTAGACGGCAATTTAATCTGTTTCATATTCTCAAACAAAATGTCTCTGAAGATATTTGAAAAACCCCTGAATTGTCTGAGATATCCCATTCTTGGATTCTTGTAACAGCTTATATGGTCTCTCAAATTCTGTGGCTTTTTGTTATCCTCAAAGTTACAGTTA
This sequence comes from Dasyornis broadbenti, assembly GCA_013397935.1. Taxonomy (NCBI): domain Eukaryota; kingdom Metazoa; phylum Chordata; class Aves; order Passeriformes; family Dasyornithidae; genus Dasyornis; species Dasyornis broadbenti. Next base: position 1,075,308 of record VZRN01004522.1, on the reverse strand, counting down.
TATTTTAAAAGCCATTAAATCCATGCAGTGTTTTCTGAGTTAAGCCTTTTCTCTGTCTCAATTGTCCTCTCTTTAAAAATTAAGTTAGTATCTTTCAAGTTATTAACACTGGCAACATTTTCCTTTTTAGAATAAAAGCATTTTAATTTAAAAATTAGTAAAACTGATATCGAAACTTTCTACCTCTTCACAACTAGGTTCACAATAAAATGTGAAAAGCCAAATTGATCCATTAACACTTCAAAAGGCTAAGCAGTGCCAACAATATATGTCACTCAGTCATTTCCTATTTATTAATTACAATGACAAAACTTCAACAGAGGATTAGAAAGAGGAAACTTTTGATTAACTGCTAAACAAAGATCTGTTAAAGGTCTTTGTTTCCTAATATTTTAATCTCTAATTTTAATTTGAGCTAATCTAATTTCTCATTTTACTGAAAAGAAAAAAGATATATAATTTTTTCAGTGCAGCAACTCACTATCATGATTACAGACAGACTAGTAGGCACAAAGACAATGCTAAATGAATCAGCTCTTTATGCTCAACTGTACTGGGTGTGGCTGAGGTGGAGTTAATTTTCTTCATAGCATCTTGCATAGTTCTGTGTTCTGGATTTGTGACCAAAGTGGTAATGATAACACAGAGCTTTTGGCACTGGTTGGAGGGATGAGCAATTGGCTCTGTGGAGCCCAGCTTTCAGCTGGGGTTAACCCAATTCTTCAAGTAATCCAACCCACCAAATCATCTTTCATTATTTTAAGGGGTGGGGTTTTTAAATGGTTTTGTTTAGGTTTTTTTAATTCACTACCTTCCATAAAAAATGTCTACAAAATGCAATCTAAATTAAAATCCTGCTCAATCAGAGATTAGGTGAATGGGAACAAAAGGCAGAAATTCAAAGAAAGCTAGTTTATGCCATCAGAAACAGGCATCCCAAGTTTTTAGTCAGAAGGATGCATTTTCTGCATTACTAAAAGGCCCCCAAAGTTAGGGTATGTCATAGTAATCCAGGTTACAGTAGCAAATATATGGATAGGAATGGCAGACTTCACGCAGAAGAGGAAAGATCAGAAACCACGCAACCCACATATAACTTTTTTGATACTAGCAGTAATAACCTGAGCCGTTTTTTGCTGACCTTATTTCCTCATTCTCTTTTTTTTTTTTTAATGCAAATAGATTTGAATCTGTACATGCTAAGTTGTTAGTTATAATACTTTCTGCAAGTTTTAGCATTTTCTGTTGTACAGGCAACTCTGCCATTTCATAAAAAATTTCCTATCTTTCCAAATATAAAGTGACCTAATTTTAGTATCTGAAGGTCAGTAGTAGCAATCAGGAATTACACAGCTCAACTTTACAATGCTAGACAATGCTCAAATGTCCTTCCTCTTTCTTTCCATTTGAAATGTCATTATTAAATGTTATTTCCATTTCTTCCATTTTGTTTTAGCTTACTACAGTGTCCTACTCACACCCAGGGTGCACTGAGACCTCGTTAGATAATGATGACATTCAGAAAACGTACCTTCTACCCACCAGATCTACTACAGAAATATTTTCAGTATCTTTAACTATATGGAGGCACTCTGCATGCAGGCAGCTCTTTGTTCTTATTCATCTCTTCTTCTACTCTCTCATTATCTAAAACAATGCTTGGCAAGCAGTTTATTACCTCCACATTTCTGCAGCCTTCCTCAGAGGTCTCCTCATCTCTTAACACTTATCTAACAACCAGCAGACAACTTCCACATATTACTTGAACTATTATGAGCCAACACATTCCATTTGCTTAGTTTAAGATCCAGAATACAAAATACTTTATTTATTTGCCTGGTTTAAGGCATTTCACACAAACATCAGACTTGGCATTTAGTCAGACTCCAGGGACCATGCCTACAAATTAAGTAGCCAAGAGAGGCCCTTAACTGGAATTTGGCTTATTGAGATGAAATGTGGCCATTGGCAACAGTCCAGATTCCTCACATTTTGCAATATTCTGTAAAAAACAAACAAATGAACAAACAAACCACCAAACAAAAAACAACCAAAACAGTTCAGCTGGCTTTTAGCACGTATGGAGACAGCTCCAAGACATCAATAACAAGCCATTGCTTTGGAATAGATTTTCTGGTTCAACTATGACTTGACTTTGCTGTGAATGTAACTCTAAAAAACGTCCTTAAGAAACCTTGGGGGAAAAAAGTGTTTACAATTAAACTTTTCTATTTCTTTACCGTGATTTTAAAATGCTGCATTTGTCAAACAGTGTACTGCTTCTTTCTCGGTAATTTGGAAAGGACGGTAATGATTCATGAAACAAGCTGCTACTAATGCTCTGGAGGGCATAGACATGGTTTTGTATTAGTTTTGTAATTTCTTCTAGATGAGGTAGATAAGCCCTTAGCTTCTATAGATACAAAATCAGATATTAAATATTAAAATTGCCAGCAATTTTGTAGCCTACTGTGGGCAATTAAACTGTTTTAATGACTCAGTCTCTCTACCTTGATTTACTTACAGATGATAATTCTGGTAGATGAAAACAAATCTGGAACAAATGACTCCTTCAAATGGAAAAGTAGAACTAGCTCTCTTTGTTTAACCTGTTGCAAACCTCAGAGATATTTCCAAATGGCATTAGGCTAAATCTCTTAAAATTGGTCAGCACAAATTCTAGTATTTTGGGGTATTTGTGTTTATTGAGGTGGGGTTTTTTTGTGTGATTCTTCTTTGTTTCTTTTTCCTAGACCTATGTCATACCAAGCAGTTCCAGTTTGAGCTAGCACAGGGATTTTGTGAATGCTGTAATTTAGATGTGTCACATCCGCAATCTCTTTCAGGTCTAGCCTAAATTTTTTATACATATTACATTTTTTGATGTCTAGAAAGTTCACCTCCTGGCTTCAGACTGAAAAGAAAAAAGGAGTCTTCTACTCCACTGGTTAAAACTCATACAGTATACCAAGGCCACTCAACTCAGGAAACAAAAAACGTTTAATTTTTTTCAGCAACGTGTAACTATCATTTTGTTATTTACTATTTCAGCAATACTTTAGAATAATATCTTTCAGAAATTATTTTATATGTTGATTTTGATCTCTACTCCAGGAAAAAAAGGAATTTCTATACAAGGAATCTTTATGTCATATATACAAACATCACCATTATATAGTCAAATGTGTACGAATATTTAGAATGTAAGTTGTTTTCTTGAGCAAGAAAAACTTCTTCCAAGATTTTCACAAACATCTTACAATATTTGAGAGGATGGATACCACCTAGCAGGGAATACAATGTAGGTCCAGGTCCTCTCCTACCTTTTCATATAGTTCTGCCATCTGTTATAACACGAGGCACTTTTGCAATGATGTAATGATATGCGTAAAGGAAGTTGCTCCCTTGTAACTACATAATTAGGAAAAGTCCCACAGCTAACCAGTATCACTATATTAACACACAATCAATGAGTGGGCAGGGTCTATTGAAGCATGAGTCGGCATTTATATGTGTTTTTGAGCACAGATGAGTCAAGGTAAGAGAAAAATGGTCCTGTCTTGTTCTCAGCTCTCCCTTACTTTCTCAACAAAGACAGTCATGCACAAAATCCGTGGGAAAGAAACCCTCATGTCTGACTACCATTCATTAAACTGTTGTAAGTGAAAACCCAGTGACACTGTTACTAATATCAACAGTGATGGCTTTTTTGTATTATTTTGACATAAGCACGGTTTAGCAAGCAGGTTAAGGGAGCAGTTATTGCCCACACAGGGCAGAGTGATGTTCCGCTTGTAACACCTCCATCCAGCTCAGGTGCAGCCTGAGCAGCAAGTCTGGCCTTTGCCTGCGTGCTTATCCTCCAGCTGCTGATACAGGTGAAACTTCTGAAGAATTATTTAGCTTCCTTCCAACTAGACAAGTGAGTAGCTGTGGATCCTTGGTAACGGGGAATTAAAATTGCACCCTAGTATTATATGAGTGGGAATTACACTTCTTGTGGGCAACTGTCAAAACAGCCCCCAAGAAAAATTACTTTATACCACCTTCTGCACCAATTGACTGTGCCCATCCCCACAAGACTTTGAAAAGGAGCTGCTCTAGAAACTGTGTATTCTTCTGTTTGGTTTCTTTCTCTCTTTATTATTGATCTTTTCTTTCAGGTTTCTCTGCATGTTTGTTGGTCTTTTGCTTTATATATTCTCTTTGACAGACTTCAGCTTTTTTTTTTTTTTCAGTGCATTTATTTAGTTTGTTTTCTTCTGCCTTTCTGTCTGCTCTTCATCTCCAGTCTCCTGGAGATGCATAAGAGACTGATCACAGCAAAGTTTGACTCAAATTTTCCAACATGCAACAGGTGAGGAAGTTCAAAATCAGGTGAAACTTACCTTCCCATCAGAATTTAGAAGAGAAAGTGAAGCAGCTTAAGCAGACATCTTCAGAAGAAAATATTTTTAAAGTATCCTCTACATGGATTGTTGCTAAGTCTGGGAGTGTATAATGTTGATAAATTTAAACTGCATTAGACTCTTGTGCTCAGTAAATCCAACTCACACTCTCTTGACATGGGCTGACTCTAAAAAACCAAAAATACTCTTCACATGTTCTAAACATTCAGTACTTCTTAAACCTGGCTTGTCTTTGTAAATCTTTCTTTTACTGATGCTTTATATGCTTTTGTAAAGGTTTCATTAAAATAAATAAACATACACACATTAAAAACCCCAAACCCTTCTATTCATTTCCTTATTATAGCATTCAAGCTCTTTGTGGCACTGTGCCTAGTTTGTATTACAAGGACTAGGTTTTTGCAAATGAAATTCTTTCAATTAGTGTTTCAGGAAGCAATTAAATTGTCTAAAATGTATTAATGAATACATTGAAATCTGGAAGAGTACCCTTTTTCTAATACTTCCATTATTAATGCACCATCTGTTTTGTTTTGTTCCCTCACTAGTGTACAGTTTCAGTAACCTCATGTCCACAGAAGACAGTATCCTCAAAAAGCAAAGCCAAAAAATTTAGCTGATAAGCAGTCTTAATTATACAGTATACATTCCAAATAATTTTACAGATACAGTAATCAAGGATGACTTTTTTCCCTCTCTCTTTTTTTGAATGTTCTTTGTGGCAAAGTTCTCTGAATAACTGTGGGTTTGATCTCTGTTTTCTTGCAACAATAAAGACTATTAAATATTTGGCTTCAGTATCTGGGATTATTTCTATAGCAGTCAAAGAAACTAACTTTTGCACAAGGACATGTATAATAATGAGGAGTAGGGGCATTTGAGCTTTCATTAGTGAAAAGGCTACAAACATCAGATGCATTTTGGGCATTATTTGTGTAGAGTACTTGAAAGAATTTGAGCTAATCGAGGTACGGCCATGTGTATCACCATCTGTAGAGAGCATCCATAAAATATCCTGAGGTGATGACTTAAAAAGACATGAAAAATATTAGTTCATTCAGGCTGCCAGAAGTATTTATTTCTGTTTTAATGGTAGGAATTGTCTCATTTGACCTCAAACCAAGCTAAAGTATCAGACAGTTTCAAATCTGTTCTAAAAGGCACAGATTGCTCCCATATACACTTGTGGCTCTTTTGTGGGGTGAAACGAGGTGCAGGGTGAGCTGATACACTGGATACCCTTACAGTGAGGGGCAGAGCAGTCATCACCCTTTCACTTCAGTATTGAACAGGTAATTTCTAAGGACCAGAAGCAACTTTAATGTTTCCAGTCCCACAGTAGCTCATCCTGAATATGCATTTAGCTGTGGAGATCCTGAGATACATTGCTTCATCTTTTGTGGTTATATTATGAACACAATTGTTTATAAAACTGGAAGTTTGCAAAATCTCTCTCACAACAAATTTTTGTGGGCCCTCTCGCAGTTTCCACAAAGAATATGAGTTACATCTGTTGTTCAGGATGAAGGCTCTTTCCATTAAAAGACGAGGCCAGTTGATGGTAAAGAGATTGTGGTGGGATTTCTTTGGAAACAGCTAGACCTTAGACATGAAAGAACCAAAATTTGTAGTTTCAGAGAACCAGTCTCAGTGTGCATTTCAAACTCAAGCTTTCAGAAAGGCCAGAGGTGATGTGCATCAGGACGGACTGGCAGTGAGGGGTATTATTTCAATTGACACCTCTGGTTTCTTGGGTTTAGTGTCGGGGTGGGGGGGGGGAGGTGCAGTTTCTTATAATTTGCTGGTTCATCTGCCAGCTGAAAGTCCCCCACCCTTTCCAGGAATAAAGCAAGCAACATATAGATTATGCGTGAGCTGATAAAAGGAGTCCACTATCACTGTGAGGATATTTTTTATCATAGATGTGTGACTGAAACTGCATAGCCAACTACAGAGTACAAACCCAAGGTTCTCAGGTCCTGCAGCCTGTATTTGTTACCATTTCATCATGTAAAAATTAGCTTGCGTGCATCCACCTGAGCTGCATTTAGGACCAAGCTCTCTGAGAAACCTCTGCTCTGCTGATTTGTAAGAGCTTGAACAGAAATTAAGAATTGCATTTGTGCTCACTTTAAGGAGGCTTTTTATTACCAGAGTAGTGTGAAGGGATCTAGTATAAAGGAGATTTAGTCCTTAAATTTTAAACATTATATAAAAATTTAAATTAGTCTCTATTCTTCAAATTGTTGTCATTATGGAAAGGTCAGAGATGATGAATTGTTTGTTGCTGCTGCAGATATAATGTACTGTACAGTTCTATTATTTGCTGTTGAAGAAAACATGATTTATTGTATAATGTCAGAAAATATTTGCTCCAGGCCTGCAGTATATGAAATATATAGCCTGTTTTCAGCCATGTTGCTTACGGGAACTACCATACAGTCCTCTGAGGCTAAAAAGGAGATCTTGCTAGTAGTCAAAATGATTATTTAGTGATTTAGCAGGAACACTATGTCTTCAAAATAGTTTTCACAGCTACACATCAAATGGTCTAATTAATAGGAAAAAAAGCAATAAACAAAACATGCACTAAGTGGCATTTCAAAAGCTACTGACCTTTGCAGTTCTTTGAGGAGACATTCTATGTGCTGCAACCACAGCCACATGATGGGAGCCACAATTAGAAAGTCAACAAAAAGCTGTGGTTTCTAATCACAGATAGAAACAAGATTAAATTCTAGCCTGTATTAAAAAAAAAAAAAATTAAAATCTATGTAGAAACAGTTTCTTCATCTTATTTTTGCTTTTATCTTTTTCCTTTCCCAAATCAGAATGAAAAAGCAGGAAAACAAAAAATTTAAAACCTAAGCTGTAAAGTAATCTTCACTTTGATTGAAATTGTTTACTTAGTTCTAATAACTTTAAAAGTACTGTATTTAACTCAAAGTGAAAAACCAGAAGGTGAATTTAAATCACACAATTGGAGATTTTGAAAGAATGTGGAAGGTTTTTTTAAAAGAAATTAAGTCGAACTACTTTTCTGCAAAAGTAGTCAGTTCCAGAAAATCAGCCCTTACTAACAAATAAAGGTTGTTGAAAATTTTCTAACCTGCTTCAGTTATGTGTTCTGATCTATAATACCATCATTTCATTTCAAATCATCGGTATTTTAGCAAAGAACATTTTGAAAAATAGTGTCTTCGTCCAGCCTGTGTCACAATACCTATTTTGAGCAACAGGACACACAGCCATTTTAAAAAAGGACAGTTTTACATGAGGGTCTTTGAAACAGGTTTCAAGTCTTCAGTCTCTACTGCTGAATTCACCTTCACATATGAAAAACAAGAACAGAGTTATAATTACCTCAAGGCGCTTATTTTCAAAGGGTATCTGGTGCATTGTATCTTCTCAACAGGAGAGTCTCAAAAAGTGTGGGGAGACAGTGTGAAAAGAAATGTAAGGAACACAAGAAGCTGGGAAAACTGGCATGTGCATGAACACACGCCGAGAAAGGCAAAGAGACATCTTTCCTACGGTGTCTTTCGAGAATTATGACATCAAATTCTAAAGCACTTTACAAAAATGTGGCAAATTCATCTCAGCTGGTAGCTCTGTTAATGTCAGCGGAGTTACAGTGGGAATGAATTTGTTCCAATGAGAGCATCACAAGGAGTACACTACTGTTAGACTGTTACATTGGTTATTAACTCGCTTTCCTTTCAGTTCTAAAGAGTAGAGCTAGAGCTACGTGGATCTATTTTTAAACTATGTAAAGTATTTGCTGCACAGATCAAAGAAATATGAAACCAAACCATGGCATAGACTGGTGGAAAAATGGGCTAGACTGAAAGAAATGTCTTTGAAACATTCTATGGACCCAGCATGAAGCCTGGTTAAAGTTGCATAGCTTTCCATTTGAAAGGTCACGTTCAGAATTGGCTTATAACTTTGTGAGAGAGTTACTTTTCAAGCTGAAATTGTTCATATTATTCTCAGTGAGACACTTTTTTTTAAGATAATGAGCAAAAAAGGGGAAGTGATTTTTAAATTTTACTTTTGATTAATTGCCTTCAGTGCACATGAGAGCAGAGTTGGAGCAGCTGGTGTGTATCAGTATCAAGAAGGTGAAAAATGTGGTTCAGCCAGATGAGAAACTTGTCTCCCTGAGTGCAGAGAATGACTTGGGAAGCATTAAATGGATTCAGGACAATACTGGGACTGAAGAAGGGAAGAATGGTGATTAAATCTGTGAACTTCTTTCTAAATTTTGGGGGTTTTCCCCTCCAAATGGTCTTGGCATCCCATTTTCAGTGTTTCCATAGTAGATTTTCACTCTTGGAGATATCTGAGTAGTAGTCTGCGGTGTGCAATGAGCAGGAAATTAGTCCCAGGCTGAATGGGGCAAAATAAGGCTCATTTATGCTCTGTCTGCCCTCAGAATCAGACTTGCACAAAATAACCCTTCATGTCTACGCACAGAGAGAGGTCACCTTGATTCTGCTTAGGGAGTTCTGTTTCTGACATGTAAATTTTGGGCATAGCCCTGGATAAGAGTGTTGAGCTACAACACTCTTACATGAGCTACAAACTGCCCTGACATCAGCTTCCCCTGATGATAGGGTGGGTTTCCAGGCTGAGCTCTAGATTAGGCATGGGGTGGAAAACACACAGCTAGTGAGGCTTACACAACCTATGCCAGATGCTGAGGTGCCATTCTTGCAGGGGTGCATTTAGCTAGAAATTAATTTAGGGAAAGGAGCTTCTCCCTAAGGTCCATGAAGGTTATATGATGGACAGTCTCTAGGAAACACCTGAGGTTGTCCTAAGTGACAGTCAGGATCTCTGCCATGATTTGTGTACTGACATGATGGAGCTCCTTTATCAGCAGCTGTTGGGTGAACTTTGGCACAAACTGAGAAAGGACAACAGTGCTGTATCAGATACTGTCCCGGCCTTCCATCATCCCAGGGATTGTCCTCCTTTCTTCCATGGTCTTCCCTTTCCCTAATTCTGGATACACAGTATACACCTTTGCTGTTCCCAAAGTTGCCCTCCCATTCCTCATGGTGCTCCTGCAACAGCTGGAATCACCACTTGCTTGTCTCCTGGCAGAGGAACAGAAGATTGTCTCTGTTGATTAACCAGGTGCCTCCTTCATGGCTTTACTTTGGATGAACCATCCTGTTCACCCTCCAGTGCAGACACAACTTCAGACTCACCTCTCTCCTTCCTCTTCTGTTTAACTTTGTCCTGAATTAGCTGAAAAAGGGCCCTGATTTCTGCTCCATCCACCTGAGAGGAGAGAGACAATCCTCCACAGGTGCCTTCCTAGCATTGTCCATTTCCTGGCACCAGAGAGCCTGACTCCACCTCCTTGCTGTAGCCTTTTTGTGTGCAATAAGATGCAGCAGTAAACAAAGAATAAGCTTTGTCTGTTCAAACACATTAATGACCAACCAGTCAATACTACTCTATTCATTTATTAGAAACTGAGAAAATGCCTGTTACCTTTTGAGACCTGACTACTGCAGGTGGTGGGTTTGTTTGTTTAGTGTATAAGAAGCTATCGATCAGAATATTTAGCCAAAAGTTAGAATGCTTATTGTGAAGTGTTGCTGAGATGTGTGGTTTTACTGGGCTAATCTACAGGAGAAATTATTAAAGTCAGGTCAATAATATGGATTGCTCCCTTCTTTAACATCTTGCTCAAAGAAATACAAATGAATTTATTTATATCCATTTGTAATATAGATTTCTGCATCCATCTCCAAAATACTAATATTTATTCTTGTGGGTGTTCAACTGGTAGGTTTTTCCTTATCATATTTATTGTCATTAAATTTGTTGAATAATTTTGATCCATAATTTCATGTGTATATCCTCTTAAATAGCTTAATAAAATCAGTGTTTAAGGCTCTTCCAAAGCTTTGAAAAACATTTAACAGGAAGATATATTATGGGTTCTTGACTCACTAAGCTTGGGAAATATATTTTTTTATTTCCCAGCCATATTCCCCCTTTTGCTATATATCAAAAACAGATTTCCTCCCCTATAGATTTCTAGTTTCTTATGTAAACATGTTTGACTGCATTAGACCTTCACACTTTGTAAATAATACCCTACTTGCACACTGTGTTTTGTTTGTGACAAGCAGGATTCCTGTGCTTCCTTTCTCCAAGTGAAGTAATTTGTACTTTGGTAATTTTATTGACTTCAATGTATGCAATTTTTGTTTCAATAAGCCTATGGCAGCTTGCCTTTATATTACTGCTCAGTTATAAAACACTCCAAATGCATTATGAAAACTAAAGTTACAGAAATGAAAGATCATTTGCAAACAGAACATATACAAAAGGTCACATTTGGTACTTAGATAGGATTAATGCTTCCCTGCATCCCAACTGCTCCTGTTCTGAGCCATGGAGTTGTATTGATAAGCACACTTATCTTTCTTGATGGTAAAAATGTCCTGCTTTCTAGAATCAGTCAAGTACTACAAAAACCAGTGGGGTCTCCCCAGAGGCATGTCCTCATCTCTAGTTGTTCATATTTGTGTTTTTCCGCTGTCTCACACAAGCATAGCATCCACATTCAGGCACATTCATCACTTCAGCATTAGGAGGCTTATCACTTGCTGTCATAAGGTGATCCACTGACAGATGCTCTGGCATTTTCATCACCCTCAATACTTTCCATTATATCTTGTATAGGTTCACTGATGGTAGATGACAGGCACATGTGGAGACAAATTCTTTGAAACACCAAGTAAACCCCAGTCTTTCTTTTCAAGGAGTATTGAATATTTCTAGTTTGTTTGAAAATGGGTTATGCTTTCTGAAGAATTGTAGTTTATTTTGGGAGAGGGAAGATTGTAGTGGTGGTGAAGGTTCTTATCCATATATATAATGTAATTATGGTCCTTTTAGAGGATTATAATTCATCACACTATATTTATTACAACTCACCAGTCTCAGGCACTGTTAAACATATGCAATAAATTTCACATATGCATCCATTTTTTATGTAATTAAAACCCATCACAGAAAGCAAAAGGATGATCTGTCCGAGTACCTACTATAAACTGGAAAGCCTCTTTCAGGATACCAATTGTACTTCATATGATATTGCTAATAAATGTATTCTTTCTTTTCCTCACTGACAGCCAGACTAGAGTGGTCTGAAGGGGCAGACTCTGCAAAATAATAATGTGGCATTAGAAAGGATATTTCTGTCTATCTTCTTTGTAATAACCTTTCTTGTTCAAAGCTAGCTGAAGAAAAAAAACTACTTGTACTGTTATTTGCCTTTTTTTTTTTTCGGTAGCTTGAACTATTTGCAGTATCTTTGTTATTTTTCTGTTCTGAAAGGAGGGCACAGAAAAGCATATTTATTATGCTTTCTGTCCTAAGTTAACCACAGGGCTTGAGGTTTAATATCTCAGCACTTCACAGGTCTCATGCTTACAACATCTGTGAAGTTGTAGATATTGTAGTTGTAGGCATTGTATGATTTTTTTCAATGCTGAAAGAGTTTAGCGATTCCTTGAAATTCTAGAGCATACATTCTAATGTAGACATATCCTTCCTTCATGTACAAGAGCAACATCAATTATCTCTATGGAAATAGTCACTGAAAATCAGAATATAACATAATATTATGTATATGCTTCTGCAGGAGTGAATCTGGTACCTGATTTGCTTGTGAACAACCATAACCCTCCCACATCCTCAGTGGTGTTGAAAGGGAGGTTATTTTTATGCTCGTGCATTGCTCTTGCCTCTCAGTGAGAGGATGTTTGGTGAACACAATCTTCAGGCAATATAGGACAACGATGTCAACACCTGTGTGCTAAGCCAGCATATGAAACAGTGCAGAGAGAACAATGTTCACAAGCTGTGAACAGGAAAGCAGCTATCTGGGTGGAGGTGTAAACCATGTCTTTTCTAATTAGGTCAGACTCGAATGGTTTGCAAAGGTCCCAAGACCACTTTTGCACTTGTAGCTGGTCACTGACATTGTGTATGGAATGTCTGGCAGCATTTTGAGTTCAGGCTGTATGACAATAGTTTCTGCAGATAAGCATTTTTGTGGATATTGTTTCACACTTTGAACCTCGAAAAAATAAGGTCCTGGGATAAGAGCTTAAAATAATTCTTTGTCCTTTCCCTATTAAAAAAAAATCTGTGTGTTTTAACATATGCTGTCTACACAAAGACATTTTTAATCTAATTTTTTGGGCAGGGGAGGGTTGTTTTCTTTCATCTGGCTTTTAGTTGTATGGGTTATCATACTGTTGCTTGCTGTTCATTATTTTGGAAGAATGGTGGAAATAAACACTTTCAGATGTTTCATGGAGATCGTAACCAAGGCTTCTGTATGTTCCTTCCCCATTTCTTTTCTCAAAGACTCCACAGGACAGCCAAGAACCCAGCTTCTGAAATTTAGATTTATCACCAAGATGCCTGATCAATATAGCTCTGATCTCAGTTGGACTCTCCCCCTGGGAGTTGAAGTAGGTGCAGAATTATTTAGAACAAAGCAGGCAGTGTGTGGCTGCTCCCAGATGACTTTCTGAGCCCCGCACATTTGTGGGCATTAGCTTACAGGCTACCTGGTTCAACAGATCTCTTTTCCCATTGTTATTTCAATGTATCAAGGCATAAGATCAAGGCAGTCCAGATATGTCATATTATATATTCTCTTCACATTGTATTGTCTTATTTTTCTATTACCTTTTCTGGGCTAGTTGCATGTGTGCATTTGTTTGACTTTATGTCGATTCGTTCTAACATTTGAATTGACCCAGCAACATACACCTATTCAAAACACTGTTTTGTGAGTAAGAATGTTGACCTGAATAAAACCCACCAAATATTCCAGGTAAAATTTACCCTTTTTAATTATAACCTCTCAGGTAGACCTGTAAGGTGTATATAAATTTTGCATGTTCACAACAATGAGAAGCTTGTTCATGAATTCTATTAGTACAGTTGCTTTCTGCACTTAGGAAAAAAAAAATGCAGATTCCAGTCTTTAGCATAACCAAATTATACAAGTCTAGTGAGCAGTGATATAAATAACAGCACTGATGTCTTGAAGCATCAACTGATGTTTGCTAGACTTGACAGGTTCTAGTAATTGGAGAACCTGTGATTGACTTAGCAGGGCCTGTGCTGCTGTATATTGCTGAAGAAAGAAGCTTTCTCTGTGTCTGTGGAGAGGGGTATGGGAGTCTAACAAAAAAAAAGACCAGAAATTATTTTAATTTATTAATCTCAAATGTCAGAACCACAGAGACTTTAATCATTGCTCTTTTTAAGGTCCATTTATTATTATTCATTTTTCTTTCCATATTTCCCAAAATTCGAAATGAAATAAGAAATGATTGGTTTTCTACTGATAGCTGCTTCTCTGCCCATTGTTCAATAGCTGATGGGTACTTTTGGAGCTGTAGTGCTCTTTGGGACCTGAAAAGTTTACATAGCACATGGATAACTACTACAATGCTTTTGCATCCCTGGAGAACTTTTTCTGTAAACCCTTAGAATTGGCTATACAGCCGTGGTTCAGTGTTTGTCACAAAGCAGCATTTAAAGGACTCATTTGACTTTATAATGTCTAATTTGTGCATGTTTTTATTAGAAGGAGAAGGTTTGAAATGAGCACAAGGGCAAAATAAGACATAAATTAGGACAGTGACTACTCATAATACTCCGAAATTCCCCTTACTCTTCCATATTTTTCTGACACATCATCTCTCCCAGATGCAGTAAGAGTGAAGCACCAGCTATGCATGTCAGCAACAGTGTCTTAAAATCCTGTTAAATGTTCTCAAATAGGAAACTTTTTGTGTTTATAACTGGCAGAGCAGGGGAGGAGAGCCGTGTGACCCCCTTCTGTCTGCTGCTCCTCTGACACTAATTTCAATCTGCTGACTGATTGGCAAGTGGCAAACCTGTTAGCAAGAGCTGTTTACTGTGGGATCTGAGACAAGGTTGTTTAATATTGGTGAGTTCTAAAAATGAACTTCAGCATTCTGGGAGAGTTTGGCTTGAGTATTCATTTCAGTCCTTTATATTAGTGGAGGTTTTCAGAAACATTACACACAAATGTATTGGGAACGGTAAATCATAGAATCAAAGAATCACTGGACCATAGAACTGTTTGGGTTTTTAAGGGATGGTCATCTAGCTCAATTCCTTTGCCATACATACAGACAGCTTCAATCTGACCAGGTTGCGCAAATTCTTCTCTCAAGGCTGAACAGCCCCAATTCTCTCAGCCATAGGAAGGATGCTCCAGCCCTGTGAGCATCGTTGTGGCCTCCTTTGAACACACCCCAACAGGTCCATCTTCTGCTTAGGTTGTGGGCTCCAGAGCTGGATGCAGCACTCCAGGTGGGGTCACATCAGAGCAGAGCAGAGGAGCAGAACCACCTCTCCCGACCTGTTGGCCATGCTTCTTCTGATGCAGCCCAGGATAAGGTTGGCTTTCTGGGCTGCAAGTTCACATTGCCAGGTCATGTTGACCATCAACACCCAAATCCTTCTCCTCACGGCTGCTCTCAATCCATTCACTGCCCAGACTGTTTTTGTGCTTGGGATTGCCCTGATCCAGGTGCAGGATCTTTTGCTTGGCCTTACTGAACTTCATGAGGTTCTCACAATTCCACCTCTCCAGCCTGTCCAGGTCCCTCAGGATGGCATCCCTTCCCTCCAGCGTGTCGCCATCACCACACAGCTCAGTGTCATCAGCAAACCTGCTGAGGGTGCCTCAGTCCCACTGTCCCTGTCACTGGCAACGATGTTAAACAGCACCAGTCCCAATACAAACCCCTGGGGATGACACCTCTCCCTGGTCTCCACCTGGACATTGAGCCATTGACCACAATTCCTTGGGTGCCACCATCCAGCCAATTCCTCATTAACCATGTGACCTGCCAGTCAAATCCAAGTCTCTTCAGATTGGATTTGTCCACTGTGCGGGACAGTGTCAAATGCTTTGCACAAGTTCAGGTAGGTGGTGTCAGCTTGCTCTTCCCTTATCCATCAGTGCTGTAACCCTGTCACAGAAGGCCACCACATTAGTCAGGCAGAATTCGTCCTCAGTGAGGCCTTACTGGCAGTCATCAGTCGCTACCTTATTTCACACGTGCATTAGCATGGTTTCCAGGAGGATGTGCCCCATGATCCTGCTCCATGATCTTGATGGGTATGGACGTGAGATTGTCTGGCCCTTATTTCCAGGGTTTTCTCAAGTATAGCAAAGCGTGTTTCTGAGAACATAGTTGTAATAGGTGATGTCTATGTATGGCTTCCATACTTATTGTACAGGTTTGTGGTGATAAACAGAGCTAAACCACAAGGTTCTGTAAAGGTGCAAAAAGTAATGATGCTTGGGCTAAGGGGTAGAGAATAAATCAGTTTCTATGGTCCTACCCCAATGTGTAAAATCAGGTTTCATAAATAATATCCCTACTAATAGATTGAAGCTTGCTGGACCTAGATAAAACATATTCCTGCCTGCTTTTTAGCTCCTTAATCTATCAAATAAATAATCATGGCCCGTTCTTCCTAATGTCTACATTTATGGCATCTTTAGTTCCAGATCTGCTCTGAGCAACCAGAAATGATCTTTTTACATATTCACTTCTGAATTAACATTTTGATGATGCATGAGACTAAAATGTTTTGGCCAGGCTCTCTTGCTGCTTTAGTTGCTTCCAACACCATAAATTTTGGCTGGAGAGGCTCATGTTCAATTTTCCATGAGACTCAATAGCGTATCTTCTCCCAGGAAGGGCCACTACAATGGCATTCATATGCCCAGAGCTCAGGTTCTGTATTTGCAGAGCACAACACATTATTATAATTCTTTTCCTTTTTTGGTTTTTTGGGGTTTTTTTTGTGGTTTTTGTAATAAACCGTGTAATAGGTTACTCAACACGTCACTTCCTATGTCCAACATTATCTCAACAATATAAAATGATGAACTGGAGACAACAAGAGAGAGAAGAGACAACTCTTCTTCACAGGATTTTGCTGACTTGTTTTTAACTTTGTAGAATGACCATCCACCCTGCCAACAGACACTTTAGAAAGGAGCATAATAATAAAAATCACTGTTAACGTAATTCAGCTATATCTCATTATTGTGAGCACTAAAAAGAAGAGGCTACAAAAAAAGCAGGGTTATATTGATTTATGGTTGTCCTCATTCAACAGAACTCTCCTTTGAGAAAGCACTCAGGCAAAATTAAATTGCTTAAGTATTTATGCAAAGGAAGAAATACCTGAAAGAGATAAAGCAGTTGTTTTCAGTGTGTCTTTTTCTACTAAAGTTTTAGAGTGATTACCCTAATTGGAACTGTTAACAGCAGAATGAGATGCCAGCTGTTGGAGAAGGGGATAATGGAAAAGGCTTTGTAAAAGAAGTCTGCAAGATCAAACCTTTTGAAAGAAAAATTATAATTTATCTGATGAGTCTCCAGTTTGGCTGAACTAAAAATACAAAGAAATTAATGTTTTGTTTGGGGGTTTTTTTAGCTGTTGTTGTTGTTGTTGGGTTTGTTTCTTTTTTCCTGTTATTCATTTGTAATACATTTTGACTTGCAGGAAAAACAAACCTGGTTTTTTGCAAAACAAGTGCTCCATCGGGGACACTGCAAGGAGTGACTCACTGAGTGTGATATGTTTGCCCATCCTGAAGGTGAACATGCAAATACCTGTTCCCACAGCAGCCAGAGGAATAACAAGGATGCCTGTCTGTGGCCCCTTTTCTGTCAGCACAGGACAAAACTATTTTGGGAAGCTCTCACCAAGTGTAAGCATTTTTCTCACATTTTCCTTTCCTTCTTGTTGTGAATGCTGTTTGTCCTCCCATAAGCTTCCTGAAGGCACCGTGAATGTGGCAGTCCATTTTCCTTCCTCGCTCTGTGTTTGCAGTGTGTGATGCCACCAAGCCAAATGAAGGGAGAAAGAGTGGGGTGAGGAAAGCCGAGGAATACTAGTAAAAAGGAAGAAGCAGTTTATACAGCAAATAAAAAGCCAAATAAAATCGGTGCAAACACAATTACTCTTCCCACAGTATCACTCATGTTCCAATACACCCAAGGACCATACAGGGATTGCTGAAGGATGAAGAGAAATCTGTTGGCTATCCTTTCCATGGTATCTTTTGGAAGAAAGTGGTCTGGTACTGTGCCTCTTTCAGTCATTTCAGTTGTGACAGCTTTCTCTGTTTAGGAGCAGAAGACTAAAATGTTGCCAACATCCCTACCGTGCCTAGTGCAGTAACACCGATGAAACTATCACGTCCAGACGCATCTGAATGTGCTGAAGGTGCAATAAGTCCCTTCCCTGGCATCCTTATTTCTGAAAATACACTGTGGGACTTGGACCAGTTATTTATGGACTACCCTTTGTACAAAGATCATCATAAATATATTGAAAAATATAGAATATTTGTAAATCACACTTTGAATTAAAACCTTCTTTTGGTAAGTGGTGAGGGTCATGCTAATTTTTGAAGAAAAAAGAGACAAGATATATCAAGAGATAACTGAATGCACTTTGTCTGATTTATTTCTATTTAAAATATTTGGCAGGATCATCAAACAGCATTTTAGGGGCCCTCAGATATTTGAAAGCTATTTGGGGCTGGTGTATATACTGCACAATCTACATGAAACACATGCCTTCTGGAGACAGCTAAAGACACCACAGGACATTGGGAATGTTTGTAGCTGTCCACTGTCCCACATAACGCCCTTGTCACTAAAGGGAGAGACATGGATTGACAGATGGACCATTCCGTGGATAAGGAATAGCTTGGATGAACACACTCAAAAGAGTTGCAGCCTTTTTGGAAGTCCCTTTTGGCGCCCGGACCTCCCGCTGCCTTCCAGAAACATCTAGCTCTCCCTCAGTTTTGTCGCTACCATCTCCAGGTAAAAGGCTCAGAGCTACTGGCTTCAAAAAAATTAGGAGCCACATGCGCGTATTTGCACGTTGGTGCTTTGGCTTCAAACTGAGCTCATGAGTTTAACGGTGTCAAGTTTAATGGCAAACCCTGGGCTCACACTGGCTCTTGAAGAGAGATTTCTACACCTTACACCTTATTTCAAACTCCTATGGATGTTAGAATGACATGTATGTAAAGGAAATAAGACTTGATGCTCTTGAAGCAGGGAGAAGACTGTCAGGTAGCCATTAGCTCATGCACACTCTTTGTTATTACACGTTGAAAGATTCAGGTTTAAACTTGGTGTGTGCAAAAACTGTGCAATGAAATTGCATATGGACTCTTTAGTTTCACTTTATAGGGTTTTTTGGTTTTGGGGTTTTTTTTAAATTTAGATTTGGTTTTGGCAAGTCAGATGTAATGAGTATCTTTCATACCCATTGTGAAGGAGATTTCACTTCTGGCTTACCTTAAGAACAGAACAAATGGCTACATAGAACCCACATCACATGTGTGGCTCAGAAATCATCTGCTTACCTAATTGTATGGACTCACAGGAAAAGGTTCTAGGTATCAGGAATGCTGCCTATTCAGCTGAAAAATCTGAGGCAAAGCAGATGGTGAAATTTGCAGCACACTGAGTCTAAAAGGGCTTACCAATGCTGCCAGGTATATCAGTTTCCTTTACAAAAAATCCATTGCTACCAAGGGTTTTAAAACATGCTTCTAACAATCTATTCTGCCCAACACAACTCAGCAAGTAAGTCTGAAGCAGAGAGCATGTGTTTTTTTTTTTTTTTAATTTCCCTATAATGTAATCAGAACAAGTCATTTTGGTCCACATCTGATGCAGAGTGGGTGGGCACATGTAATGTTTTCTTATTCTATCATTTGCAGATTTTTTTGTCAGTTTAAACTATTCAACCTCACTAGTTTGTGGTCTTTTGTATTTAAAGATCTGTGAAAATTTTTCAGTCAGGATGTTTCCCATTATGCTAAATGCCAGATAATGGTAATGGCTACTGTCTCCAAAGAGCTTACAAGTTTAGGCTCACGTCATGCAAATTTTCTGCACACACAAAGTTAGAGACAGGACTGCTGACAATGACTATTAGTAAGGTTTCTCAGCAGTTTCCATCTAAAGATCTCATTTACAGAATCTGGCTGAAAACTTTGCCAAAATTTAACTAGTTTAAATGAAGTGAATATATTTAGTTGCCAAAATTTCAGTACTTTAAGTGAAATTTATGTATTTAGTTTCTCTGGAATTAATCCAGAGAAGGGTAGATACAAGATATGCTTTCTTTGCTGATTTGCAAAAAAACTTTGTGACCTTTTTAGCTATTTTAACAAAACGCAAAACACTCTGCTAGTCTAGTGTTTTTCATCCAGCACTTACTCTTTTTGCAGTGATTGTGGCACTAGAACTGCATCTTCTACCACCACAACAGAAATCCACAAGTCAGCAATCAGCTTGGGGGAAAAAATGAGTGTTCACCACAGACATTCTGAAGCTTCCCTACAAATAACTCTGATGGCTCTGAGCGCATTGAGGAGGTGAAGGAGTCACTGAAATTATGGCAATTTTCCCTCTAAAGTCATCCAGAGGAAATGGCTTCAGGGTTATTGTGTCTTATGAGTCTTCAATGATTCTTCAGCTGCACAGACTAGAAAACACAAAGGACAGCAGCAGAACAACAGAAAAAGTACAATAAGGCAAAGAGAGTAGACTGAGACAAAGAATCAGTCTGGGGACACTATGATTAGAGGATTCAGCCTTGATAAGAGGAAGACAGGTATAGCAACAGTGGAGATAACATACAAGAGTGGAGAATGTGATATAAAAGTAAAAGAAAGGAGAAAGAGAGATTGAAGTTGAGTTGAGAGAGGAAAATAAATGAAACTGGCCAGGGCAACAAGACATAAAACACGGGATGATAGGTATGTGGGGAATAGTCTGGATGTCTCTGGGATGTAGTTTAAAAGCAAATATCACCTGAAGAAAGTAACAAAGTACCATTGCAGATTTGATCACTCAAAAGTTAGGAATATTAGAATTCATTTTGCTTAAGTGAAACAGAAATATACTGTAAAATGCAAAATGTCTTGAAAATAAAACAGTTGGGATTTCTTTTAATGGCTTTCAAAAACTTATTCAGTGCTGGATCTCACTGACTAGTGATAGACTAGGAAAAGTACCATCTCTTCACCCATATCAGGAAGCTAACGTTTTCAGAGTGCTCAAATACTACAGGGGAATGTGTAAAGATAAATGAGGAAATTGTTCGTTCTGTCACTAGAGAGCAGATTTCATGTTCCAAATGTATTTCATTAGATCCACAACCCTTGATGTTCCTGAAAACCTCACATGAAGCCTGATGGTATCTTTAGGAGTATAAATACCATGGAATTTCCTAGATAGATTTTTGTACCATCTTCAGTGCAAACACCTAAACGCATATTTGAGTTTCTTTAACAAAGCAACCAGCTGCTGCACCTCAGCACAAAGCAAATGGGCAGTGGGGACTTGTATGAGAATAAATGATGGTACCAAAAAGGTGGAACTCACCCTCAATACACACCTAAAGGGGACCTTGCAGTTTCTTATGCTGCTGTAGTGATAAACCCTGGCTGAGGCACCTAAATAAAAAATCTTGTGAGTAAGATAAACACTTTAGGGGGATGTAACATAATTTCCTACTAGCATCACTGAATAAGAAATTAACAGTCTGAGAACACAGACAAAGCTGCATATTTCATCTGCTAATGGAGGTTCTTTTTCTGCACTCATTAACACAGCTGAATGACACATAGAGGATTTCATCATCAATCAATTGTTTGTGAATAATCTTCACACTCGCTCTCCAATTTGCTGAAGAATTACTTTGAAAGAAAAGAATTGAATTACTATTATTAATGAAAGTTCAGTTACAAAAAAAAAAAAAAGAAAGAAAGAAAAAGAAAAAAAATCAATGTCTCACTGTATTAGACATAAAGAACTAGCATGAAGATAGTATTTATCCAGAGAGTCACAAATCTGAGAGTTGGATAATGTGCAACAGGTGAATAAACAAAGAAAAAGGTACAGAAGGCAACAAAAAGGGTTTGAAGAATGTTAACAACAAATACAGATGTGACTATGTAGTATTCAAATAACTGCAAACAACAAACACCTTTGAGAATTCTGCAATTTCCTCATAATTAATGGAAAGTGGGAGGAGGGAAGTGATTATCCAAGTCAAACCTACTTGCCATTTTCTGGTGAGAAAAAGATCATTGATTTGCAGCAAGCCCAGCTGGATTCATGTCATACTCTTCTTATTTTGGCACAATTTGTGGCACCTAGTGCCAGAAGAGATCAACAGGCCATCTAGTCTAATCTCCAGCCTACCACATGCCAGCCAGCTTCCCTCGGTTACCCTTGTACTGAGTTCACAATCTTGCTTCAGCAAATCATAACTGCAGGAAAGTATCCTGTCTTAATTTGAAGACTACAAGGACCATAGGCTTCATCAATTCCCTTGGTGACTTTTCCCATTAGTTAATAAGAGAGATTTACCTCCTATGTCCAGACTGAAAATGTCAATTCTTTGCTTTCACCTTGCTGATTCTTCTTCTATTTTTAAAGTTGTTTTGAACTACAAGGTACTTTCTATCTATTGAAAACATTTCTATTCTGTGATTACATCTATCTTTGGTCATGGTTCTGATAAACTAAATAGATTGAAAATTTTTCTTTTGTATTTTCTTAATTCAAAAATAGATAGCTAGCTGTTTCTGCCACCTCTGCAATTTTTCAATATCTTTTTTAAAATAGAAGACAGAGCAGGATTCATCTCCAGCTAAATATGCATGACTTGACATTTTTATAAATATCTAGCACTATTTGTGATATGCACAGGCATCTAAGATACAACACAGTGCAGGAAGAGGACTTTCAAATAACGTGTGGCCCTTCTGACAGGAAATTAGAGTCCAGGTAGGTCATCCTAGAGCATCACAAATGGCACTAGACACTAAAGTTAAGGCAAAGGAATCATGCCACATGTTCCAGACTTAGTCAACTTAATTCCATAATCTCACGTGTACGTGTAAAATATATTTCACGTGTGCACATGTATTTCACATACCCATTTAAACTCCCTTTAAAATCATTAACAATCTGGTCAAGGTAGTCAGCAGCACTTAGAGAAAAAGTCAGCTAATTGAAAATAGGTGAGATTAATCACTGCTTAGATAAATGACTATTGAATAGGGTCTCAAAAGAACAGCTCACTGACACTTATTGCCACTTAAGACATCCTAGGGTATCTTCCTTGGCCTCCAGCTGCCAAACCCGGCAGGCAAGACCACCATTATCCTGCACCAGCTGTGTGTGGATGTCTTGGATATCCTAAGGCGTCTCAAGCAGTACAAGACAAATACATTTCATCAGCGGATTGAGGTCTTTTCTTCAGAACACAAAACCAGAGCTATGCTCCAGTGCTGGTAACATTGGTACCACATACATCTCTGAGCACATCTGCTATTGAATTGCTCCTACTCACACTCTGGAAACTACTGGAGCTCTTTGTGCCACAGTATTCCACTGAGATAAAAATGCTTATTTCTTATAGTCCTAAAAGCCTTCCAGGATATGGATGGAAACCACCCCAACTTTCATAAAAAACAGGTTCCTTTTATAGCCAGCAGAGAGAAATTAGCATTTCTACAGCATGTGTCATCTGGGCTGTTTAGAGATCTACCTTGAGATTAATTGTAGCAAAGTGCTTATTTCTTCAAAGGACAAGAAAGAGAAACTTGATTATTATCTCAGATCCAAATATCTAAGGTGTAGAGATCTAATATTTTGTGTGATTGATATGACTTTTATGGCCCAAGATATAGTCTTGCCTTAAAGAATTAAACCGATTTATCTGTAAAACTGTTGAGTAACTCAAAATTATACTTCTCCACAACTCTAACTGATGGGTGTCTTTAATTTCTTTCAGGGCTGTATCATCTTTTAATAATGAACAACGTACTGGATGAAAATTACCCAAATGCTATGCTGGAGAGGAATTCAGGATGCCAGTTCTCCCAGAGGACCAGGAAGAAGGAAAGAAACCTTTGTTTGCACCATACAAAAGCAGCTGGTTTTACCTCCATGCTGCAAGCATATATGTCTGACCCTGAAGAGTGAATGTTCTAAAGTCTGGCAATCACATCTGCTGTCCCTGAAAAATCCCAAAGAATTGGGAATCGCTTGGAATTTTCCTGTTACTTAACAGCACTTTGCTGTGTATTGCGTAGGTTAAAAGAAGCACTGAACAGCAGCATGGATCTCTGACACTTGAAGGGCTGTTCTGCCTTCAGGATACATCTGTAATCCTCATTACTGTCAGTGGAAGTCAAGGATGCAAAACCGGACACCTTGGAAGGCACCACTGGGGCCAGCCTTCAAAGGGATGAGATGGGGGTGACAAGAGTCACTCACAGAGGCAGGAGGGACTTCAGGACACAAACATTAGTTGCACATTATATGCCTATTTTCATGTTGATCTGCATTTCCTGAGCATAATCCTGTAAAATACAAAGCTCTTTTAATATCAAATACAGCTGAGAGCACTCAGCAGCTTGCAGAATTGAACCATCTGATTTTTCTGTGTGTCTGCTACATAACATACAACTGAAAGCATGGGTTTCTTTGGTTTTCAGAAACCATGTGTATGGAAAATAATTGTAAAGTGTTTTTTCTCTCTCTTAGACCTACTTGCTGTCTAAACCTGGCACATATTATTATTCCATAGTCCAACATGCAAGTACATATGTAGCAATTATAAAAACAATGCTTGAAAACATCCAAGGAAAACATCATGGTACACTCACTAGAGGTTTTCCCCCAAATATCTTTAGCAGATTCCAAAATGTAAATAGTCTGGCATCTATACCTTGTGTCAGTTATAAATCAAGCAGGTAAACATCTAACCTCATACTTACAGGTTTGGAAAACAGCTTTTCTTTGTCTTCTGCTGTCAGTGAGGCTCTTCCTGCTGCCACACCAGCAGCTGCTGCCATTGTTATTTCTGCTTCTGCTGCTACTGCTTCCACTATGCCCCGTGTTGCTGTCGCTGTGCTGCAAAGGTCAAGCAATGTAAGTTATCTTTTCATTAGATAATCTAATATGCATTTTCTAACTTCTGAGAGGTTAATTTTCTCTTAATATATCAAAATATCTAACACTTTATAATCAGGTTAACACCGTCGCCAGACAGATGAATAAGAAAATGGCAATTTGTTTATGAGGGCAGAGTTCCCAGCTCACAGTTATCGTAACTATATTTATGTGGTCACATCTGTGGTACCTACATTTTTTGTTCAGCAAGAAAGCTGAAGTAGAACAGAGTATAACCTCATGCAAACTGAAAATCAGGTTATGAAAAACCTAATTTCTGGAGTCAAGGTAGTATTAGCAGACCCTTGGTCTTTCCTGTTTGTCTCTCTAAATTTTTGTATTATTGGAATTCAAGGAATTTGGATTAAATTTCCTCCAGGATTTCCTGACATCTGTCATCTTGGTTGCAGCACCAGCTGCAGGAATGTTGAGGCTCTCACAGCCTCTCTTGTGCATGCATACTGCAAATTTAGAGAACAGATGCAGAGAGGGAGCCTTTGGCCTCCCTGCTCCTAAACTCTGCTCCTAAAATTCAGCAAATCTGAAGTCTTAAGAATATGTCAGACTTGCAATGTCTGCAAGATGGTCAGTTCAGTGAGAGTGTGGAGTGCAAGCCCTCTGCTTATTCCAAATATGCACAG
Organism: Dasyornis broadbenti; assembly: GCA_013397935.1. Lineage (NCBI taxonomy): Eukaryota > Metazoa > Chordata > Aves > Passeriformes > Dasyornithidae > Dasyornis > Dasyornis broadbenti. Next base: position 1,050,141 of record VZRN01004522.1, on the reverse strand, counting down.
GTTTATGTTTGGTAAATCCCAGGTGGAAAATTGACACCATGTGATCAGAGAATTGATTGTAAAACCATTTTGTGGTCATGAAATCCTCCCATTTATTGGTCTCTTTTGCACTTCTACCTCAGTAGAGACAATAAAGACAGGACAGCGTATTTTTTTGCCTGTCCATAAGGGGTCTGGAGGAAATCCTAATTCATACAAGACAGAAGAGTAAAGCAATGGACAGTCTTTTTCTTCCATAGGATTGCCAGAGTATACTGAGCAATACTACTTTTCCAACTCAAAATCAATGAGTTGTGCAGTGACTGAAGATCTCTAGTTGAATTAACAAACCCTGTGAGCAAGCAGGATTGTCAGCTCAGGTTCAGCACAGCATGAGGGCGGCTCAATCCTACTGTAGACAGAAGTCCAAAGGTTAAAAAAGTGTGGGTTCATCAGTTCTAGTCATAAACTTTGGAAACAAAATCCACAAAGCTCAGCTTTCCCCTCCTCCTCCTGGCTTTCCCCTCTAAAATGCTGTTCCCTTTACCTGTGCATTTACAAGCAAGGGCAGCCTGCACACTGTCAGCCTGAGTTACTTTGCCTGCTCTGCTGTCTGACAGAGTTTGTTGCTCTGGGTGGTCACTCCTGCTGCCTGCAGCTGGGTTTTGCTGTCCAAAGGGGCTGTACAGCACTTTGTGTTTAAAACAGAGCGTTTGACATGTCGACAGCCTTTAGCGATGTCTGCGACTGTCTGTGGATCTGAGACCCCTGAGCAGGAAGCTCTTAGCACCCTTCAACAGAATGGTTTTTCTATTTGCACAAAAGAGGTCACATCCATTTACACTGATTCTACCTCAATTAGAGGTCTCTACCACAACAGGAGAGCCACAAGAGATGAAGAACCTCTCCTGTGAACACAGGCTGAGAGAGCTGGGGGTCTTCAGCCTGGAAAAGAGAAGGCTTTGGGGAGCCGTCATTAAGGCCTTTCAGTACCTTAAAAGGGTTTATAAAAAGGAGGGAGAGGGACTTTTTATACAGGCAGACAGTGACAGGACAAGGGTTAATGGTGTTAAGTTGAAAGAGAGTAGGTTTAGATTAGATGTTGGAAAGAAACTCCACTGTGAGAGTGGTGAGGAACAGGCACAGGTTGCCCAGAGAAGCTGTGGATGTCCCATCCCTGGAAGTGTTCAAGGACAGGTTGGGTGGAGCTCTAAGCAACCTGGTCCAGTGAATGATATCCCTGCCCGTGGCAGAGGGGTTGGAACCAAATGATCTTTAAAGTTCCCTTCCAACCCAAACCGTTCTATGATTCTGAGTCTTAATTGTTTGGAGATGCTATTTTTGAGTGAGAATAACAGCACTGGGATATATGCAGAAAATTAGAAACTTATTTCGTTTCTAGAAGGTTAATTCAGTAGCTCACAGAGTGGTGTCCAGAGCCATATGAGATGCTGTAATGCTACACACAACTTCCATTTGCCACACCAGGAGGGCACAAGGTTTCCCACTGGTCCTGTGTGATACCTGCCAGCCCTATTGTAATGCCTGACATAGTCCAGTTCATTGCAAATTACTCTGGACTCCTAAGCATGGACAGAAGAAGCATGAATATATCTTCAAAACTGTGCACTGATTTTAAAATGTACTTGCAAGAAGTGTCTGTTCCTTGCTGATCTAAACACAGAAATGTCATGTGTTCAGCTACAGCCATGAGATGCCTGTAATTTGGCCAGTGGTAATGCTAAGATAATATTTCTCAGGGCCTCCTGTCCTGCTTCCTTCTCTTTTCAAGGATTTGGTGTTTAGTGTTGATGCTATCTCAAATGCAACATTCACTGTGCTAAAACACCTCCATGAACTGTCTCAAAGCTCTTTTCTGATAGGATTTAGTTTTCCCAATCTCAATGGATCAGCTTCCAAATTCTCCACAAGGAACGCCACCTTCTTGAGGCAGAGAAAAAAATAAGGGCGAGCTGAACAATTTCCCTTTAATCTGCAGTTAGTTGAATCCTCTTTTCCTCTTGTTCTCTTCCAATTGGGCAGGGGCACCTGCTGTCAGAATCCCATAAATCAGCCAAGTCCCCAGAAAACAATCTTTACAATAGGTCTCTGTGCTCACAGGAACTTCAATATGGCTGCACAGCCTATTTATACACCACGAGTCATCTCCCACTGGCTCTCAAATAGACTATAAAGTGTCCTGCCATGTCACTTTACCACCACAGAAATCACCTCTGCAGCTAACAATAATTAGTGAAACCACACAGGGTAAGATTCATCTCAGCTATTTTTGGTCATCTAAAGATTAGTCTTCTCTGTTTAGAAGAAAAGCCTGTCCCTGCAGCCCAAATATTCATATGGCAAAGAAAATTCATGTCACCTAACAGCAAAATAGACTGACATGCCTTCTGGACAAACTTCTCTTTCTCCTCTGACTGTCTGAGAGACAAACTTATATGCTAGACTTTTAAAAAGTATAGGATAAAAGAGATGAATCACACGTGGTTTGACAATTTTCAAATTTTTGAAAGTTGACCAAGTGGCCCAGTTGACCAAGTTTGTCACCCGACTGAACTCCCCAAAAGAAAGATGGAATTATAATGTCATTTATTTCATCTCACTTTAGATATCTAAAAGTCAAAGCAGTTCATATCCTCTTGCCATCAGAGACAAAGAAATCTCTTAATCATCCCAAGGGCCGATGGCTAATTTTCTTTTGTGTATTAACCAAGGAAAGCTTCAGGCAGCATGGTTACATTTCTCCCTTTTAGTTATCTGAAGTAGAGAAAACCAGTCCTCCCTCTTGTGACTTCCCTGCAGTGTCTTATCTTATGTACACCATAAATTTCTGCTGTGTATGTTTATAGATAAACTAATACCTTGTTAGCACTGTTACTATTTTTTTTTTTTCCAGTGCTTTTTCTCATGATAGAACAAAGTTCACTATTTGGCATCGGAAAGTCCACTGCTGATCTGATGTACTTCCTTTATTTATATGAACCATTAGCTTGCTATTAGCAAAAGAAAGTGCTTTAAATGATAGAATCAGTACATTTATTCTTGAAATATGATGCCCAAATAATATAAATATTTATTACCTGAGTAATTGATGTGTGTTGAATTTCTAATTTTACCTATCCCTCACAGCTGCATCCTAAGGTTGAATGTTGGGACATTCTAAGACTTGACATACCAAAGACTGACCAGTCTCCAGTTTTTGAACCTCTTTATATGTTAGAAAGCACATATCCCAACAGAGAAAAGCAATATCTTCCAAATAAATGAGCAAGATGGAAAGTACAGTCATGTCATTTCTAAGTGATACATTGCTCACTGTCACCATTTCAGGAACAACAAGCCTGATTTGAAAGTGAATGTCCTCTATCCCTCCTCAGTGAAAGAAAATCAATTTGTCTGTGTCCACTCCTAATTAATTGTTCTCAGGAGGATCTGGAACATAATCCACTTTGAGGCTTGCTTTGCTTTCCCTTCCTTACATTTTGCCAACTTGTTCTTATTTTCCCTGCTTGTTCTTAAGTTGTAGGGCTATAGGACTAAGGCAATGTGCAAAATGCATCAATGCTGCTATGAACCAGCAATGCCATTGTTCAGGAGTCTTAACGACTTCCAGCACATTAGGAATAAAACTCCAGCCCTTACCATCCCTGGTGTATTTTGTCCATATGTCAACTCCTTTCTGCATTTCAACTCATGGGGGATTTCTTACCATAACCAGCCACTGTTGCCAACACTGAAGCATTTGGGCTCAAATATAACACACTTGGACTGTAAAGAAATATGCAGAAGACAGATGGCAGGAGATGAGATTTTATTACTGTGATGCTTCTCTTTTTAGATTAAATCCCAGAATACATGCTGTTGAATTTACCCTGCCATTTGTGGTTAGAAATAAGGAGCAACCACTGGATGGCACATTGAAGGAGATAGCTTTTTACACGGCAAAACACAGGTCACTTCCAAATACTGTTTGCATGACATGAATAAAATGGGTTAAAATCACAGAAATCAAGAGTTGAAGCATGTTAGTGAGAGAAAGACTAGAAGAAGACCCGGCTAATGTGCCCTGTTACAGAGCAGCCTGGAAACAGAGACGCTGTCACTAGTTTTGATTTTCATTCTCTCCACAAAACAAGGACTACAGAGATGCACACTGCTGTTTATACAGAGAGTGTGTCAGCAGAGAGAGGAGGGAGAGCACAACGTGGGAACATCTGTTCCGAGAAGCAGGTTGAAAATAGCCATGTAATAGCATGACAGAAACATCTGCGCAGTGTGCACACCACCATGAGCAGAGCATCAGGAGGGACAAGGATGCAAACAAGTCTGTGAGCAATAGGTCAGGAAGAGGCTCACTGTCAGGCAGGAAATGCTTCACTAATCCTTTTTACTTATTGCAGCCCCATTATTATTTAAAAAGTAGGAGTACAGAAGGAGACGGAGCTACCTGTGATATGGGCAGATACTGCAAGAAGAGCTGCGTTGCATATCCGATGACCCAAGGACTGTTAAGGAAATGTGCTGAACAGTAACCATAATTAAGAGACAAGCAGCAAGCTAAATATAATATTAGTCAGAGCTTCTGTGCCATGTGTTAACGAATACTGCATTTTTCTTCTTTTGAGGAGTAATGGATTATACCATATCTATTCAAATAGTAACGCACTGCTGAAATTCTGTCTTTGATGGAGTGAGGATACAGAATAGATTTGTTCAGTTGTTTTCTTAGACACTGCAATGTATGTGTAACCCAGCAGACTGCAAAAAAAGAAGGATAAGGCTTCAAGCAACAAGTTTTCCCTTTGCAATCTTCACTTCAGCCATCAGCAAGCAGAACTCTTGTCCTTTAGGCTTCAGGCATGGTTCCTGGTACCACCACGAAAATCTAATTTGCTTAGAGAGAAAAGAAAGAATCTAGTTCACCATACTTTGACATTGTCCTGCAACGAATACATCCATACCTGCATTTACACATAGGTGGAGAAGGCAATGTGAGTACATTTCGGAAGTGCACAAGCACTGTTGAATTATTCCTGAGCAGCATATACATCACCCTCCTTAGAAATATGCAAATATCATCTATGCAAATTCAGCACTTTCTGCACATATCTTTAGCACAGCCCACTCATTTCTCAAGTCTTAGACAATATGAAGTTCTGTGTAAAATTCAGTATCGTTCTGGTAGTTTTCCCAAGTATGTCAAACTGGGGGGAATTCCAGAATCTGTGCTGTACATGTGAAATGGCACTCAATAGGCATCCCTCCTTCACTAGTGATACTTTTGCTAATCATTTGCTATATTTTAAAATAATTCTGTAATATATAAAGCCAGCACTTTGTAATCTGCTGAGAAAAGATGATGGATCAATGAAAGTAGAAAAATGACACTGTCCTGAACCTACCAAAGAAAAGTAAAGCTCGTTTCAAACTGACAATTGGTCTTGATGGGGCTACCTTTGTTGAAGGGAAGATGGCATGGCATGGAAAAAGCACTGCAAACCACAGTCATTCAAAGTGGTTGATGACGCTTTTATAACAAAGTTATCAGCCACCACTGAAGACACAATAAAAAAAAAATAACTATTTTAAGAACCATTTCTGACTCCATGTTCTCTGAAGTCCTTTTATTTCCTAACTTACAAGGTTAGACTGACCTAAAGCAGTGCTGCAGTCAATGGGCAGCACTGTCAGCAATGTCTCGGGGATGGCTAGCAAAGAAGCAAAAATTTCTGTGTGCGCTCACATCAGAGTGTTAATCAGAAAAAATGGCTGTGAAAAAGCTGAGAAATCTCTGGGTGTGAAAGAACTGGTGACCAGAAGCTTTGCCAGCAAGATCGTTGTCATTTTTTCACACTTCCTTTCATACAGATCACAGTCTTCCTCCTTCACTTCCTTTTCTTCAGGACAGAAACTCTGGGCTCCCAGATTTAACATCAGTGAAAGAAAAACCACCAAAAGTCTGAAGAAATTGTAAGTTTTTTGATCAGTCATTAAGAAAAACAAAGTTTTCTCTCTAGAGACTGAGCTTTTAAAAATGCCTGTCATCAACCAAGGAAAATTAAATTATTATGGCTTAATCTTGTTTTGATTATTGAGTTTTTTTTCTCTAAAGTCACAAATTGACCAAATTCTTCAATTAGCAAATAAAACAAACAGATCCAGAGAATTCATAGCTACGTGAAAGGGAGGAAGAGCTGCAAATAAAAATGTAGCTATAGCATTAAGGTAAAGGGAAACGAATGAGTAAAAAGCAGTATCCCTCAGATATTTTTGTGCAGCCTGAATTTTTTCCATTGTGCATTTAATGTAATGCTAACAAAAAGAGATGAAGACTTTTGCAATATAGGTAGATTGGAACAAAAAGAAGGTAGAAGAAACAGACCCATCTATGATATGGATGAATGAAGCAAAAGAAAGAGTGTAAATATGAGCTGTTGGTGGATAGAAGCAAGTGAAGGACAGACAAATACCTGAAAGATCCAGAAGCAAAACCCAATTAAGTTAAATACAGACTACTGAAACTGATAAAAAGAGAGTTATTGATTGATAGTGGGTTGGCTAGTGCTGCTTGCTGAAGAAGAAGATGATTGCAGGCAACAAGGCACACCTCAGATGCTTCAAGTGTGAAGGACAATTTGAATTCTCTCTGAATAACCCAAAGGCCTGAATATGGGTAAACAACTGAAGGAAATTAATGCAGCTTTATTGAAGTCAGATAAAATCAGATGGGAAATGTGGCATTAATTTTAAGCATATGGCATAAATGATAAACCACTGGAATAAACTATTGAGGGAGGAAGTAGACTCACCATCTGCTGATACTATCAAAGATAAGATTGTATATCTTTCTGGAAAATAAATATTTTACACAACCACATGTTACTGAGCTCAAAACAGAAGCAGCTGCAGGAAATCTAAAGTCTGTGAAAATATACGTCATCAGAAGAGTTGAACTAATGGTTTCTTTATCCTAGAAATCTGTAAAGCTTCTCCAGGAGCATATTTGGAGTGGTGAAGTGGTGTCAAATGGCACATGAAAAACAAATCATTGATACCAATATGCACAGTAATACAAAACAGACCATAATATTTAAATTTTCTTTATGTGTGCATACATGCATGTTTAAATAAAAATTAAAAATTAAAGACATATTTGAGGTTCTCTGTAAATTAAAAAAAAAAAAAAAGAATCAGTGTTGTCGTGATCTCTGTGGCAAAATGACTGTCATAGTGCCAAATAGTGAGTGATACTGCAAATTATTAGCAAAAGATTAAAATTGCATAGCATAATGTATCTGAAACATAGTACCGCGTATTCTTGCTTGGATTAGGATTTCACTTTTGCTAGTTTGTATTCTTTGCTAATTAAAATCAAATATCCACAGATGGAAGCTACTTTGCACAATTGACCTGTGTTACATTAGTTGAAATCAAGACTAACCCATGGCAGATACAGAGCTGAAATCTGTTTTCTCTTCATCACCAAATGCTACAACTTCTGTAACCACCCATGACAGCAAACTGTCGTCCTTCAAAAATAATATGGGCTCTTCTCAGCAGTCACTAAATCTTATGAAAGGTGTTATTCCAGAAAGCCAAAACAGTTGACAAAACCAATACAAAAACTCAAGTTATTTCCATTCTTATTTACTCAGCATTGTTCAAAGCCTCCATAGTCTCAACATGCAGGAGTAATCTTATCAAAGGCATCTGCATTAGAAATGGTTCTATCTGTGCTGGTCACACAACCTCCTTTTAGAGACAGCAGAAAGAAATAAACACTTTAAGGATGTGATTCTTCCTGGTTTATAGTTGTCTATAATAGGGCAGATGAAAGGGCCTGTTTCATTTAGGGGAGGACAAGAATGGAAAGTACAATATGGATTTCTAATATTAGGAGAGATGATCTCCTAATATAATCCATCTGCCCCTCTCTGGAATAGCAGAGTTCTGGAGTATTTTAGAAGTTTTCTAACCCCTGTTTATAAATGGAAATATAACATACAGCTCACTTGGATTAAAGCACTGACAAAAATCTTTAGTATTTTAACTCCAGTAAGTAGCTTGAGTTGCAGCCTAGAAACTTTCAGCAGATCGCAACAGCTTAAGTGAAGGACCATTTTAGATACTTTGGGATATCTGAGGCTTCTGTAAATGGACGGAAGATCCAAGACAGTGTTTACAGGATCCTTCCAGCTAAAGGTCAAGGATAACCCAGGGAGCCCGAAATGGCTGTAATCTAAATGATAACTTCTTGTTGCTACCTCATTTTGCTTTAAGAAACCCAAATTGACAACATCATTTATTTTCTACATAGACCAAGCTGAGTTATCTATAGCATGGGAACCAAGAGCTGGAGGCGATGATCTTTGCAGTTCCCTTCCAAAACAGGTTCTTCTAGGATTCTATGACTCCAGCATGTTGTCTCTCGTGCTGGTAGGTAAGGAAGATTCCCCCAGTCCATTCTGACAGAAATGTTGCACTTCATCCAAAAGTGTTTCACTATCAGCTTTGTCCTTATTTGCAAAGTGAGTTACACAAATATTATTGAATTTCTCTATTTTTTTTTAAACCAGAATAGATTTTTTTAAAACACAGGGAGTCCCACCTGCTTCAAAGAATATGAAAAAGCTTTTCAAGGTAAATCAATATTGTACTCAACCATAATTCTTCATGTATTTCACATATAAAAAATTATTTGTTTTCTCATGTAAAATTCTGACTTAGACAGAATTGCCTTATTTAACTTGGTCTAATATGCAAATGAGTATACCAGGTTTCTAATCTCTTTTATCTTAAAATCTTAACATTTACAAATATATTGTATTGAACATTTATTTTATACTAAATTTAATTAATAGAAACTATTCACAGTAATTTGAAATGCATTTCACGTTGATTGAAATAATTAGTGTAGGGCTACTCAATATTTACTTTAGATATGAATCTAGAGGGATTTGATAAAATTAATTAGCAGGAACTAATTATAGTTAGGATATGAGTTAGGGTTTAATAAATATAATTACAGAGTACAAATGATGGATTCTTAATTAATAGATACTAGTTGCCAAACATTGAAGAGAGATTATCATATTTCTGTGCAGGACATGTTATTCGGCAGACCTTCAGTTCCTGTGGAAATAGTGACATTTAAAGTGTTTAGGGAGGGGTCTGAGAGGCAGTTAAAACCAGATAAACTCATTTGTTTCTACTTTGCAGTGGAGGTATCAGATCAATTCATGAAAGCTGCCTTCTATAAAAAGATACATTCCTGCTTGTAGCATACTGGCACAAGGCACAGTGGCTGCAGGGCAGAATTCTAGAGGTGTTTAGGCAATTAATTATGACAATAGACTCCTGAAGGAATTTGGATATTACTTAGCTGTTTCTGAACATTCAGCTTGGCACCTCTTCTCTTCTTATATGTGCCTAACTCTTTCTAAAAATAAAACCTTCACTTTATCTGTTCCTTGCTATCCTACCTAAAAAAATGGGCATAATAATGTTTTCCTTCCTTAAAAAAAGCATTTTGGTTATAATTTCTTCTAAGGCAGTGAAATAATCCACTAGTGAAGTATTAGAGGCTGTATAAATATTATGATAAATTGATGGAAGAATTGCTGTCTATTTTGAGGCAGAAAGCTGGCCATGTTTTAAATTAACTTTCTGCATTTGGATTCTTCATCCCACTAAGGTTCATTGCATTCTAGGGCTTTTTAACGTGTGTCTACATAACAGTCTAGAAATGCAATTACTCTATCATAGACTGGTATTTGACCTGTGTGATAGTACACCAGAGGAGGGATGGGAGTGAGAGGACACATATCTTATTCTTTCAAAATGTGAAGGGCAGATTCATAAATTGCATTTACTGACCACCAGTAGAAGAAGAGAAGAAGCTAATTATTGTTTGGAGGAGAAAAAAACTGGTCTGTGACATCCTATATGTTCCCTTACCCTGTCCTAAAAAATTATTTAAACAACACTCACCAGTTCAGCCTGAATCACAAATTGTCTTTGCTCACAAGAAATTAATTTTGTCCTTGCATAACTTCAAGACTTTCTGAGTAAGTGTGAAATTTACTCAGAAATTCATGAAATTATGTAAAGACAAATATATATAAATATATATTTGTATTATGAACCGCTATTCTGTCAAGAACTGAATTTTCTGTGCATTGTCTTTTTAAGAATTCATGGAGAATATGAATTGAAGATAGAGTGTTTTACCCTAGCACATTTTCTCCATTCATCTACTTGAAAACTCTTCAAATTACTCTGAAACAAGCAGATTGGACCAGGTGCTCTGAAGAGGCCCTTTCCAACATGAACAGCGCTGTGATTCTGTGACCAACCATTACCCAAAATCAAAAACTGCAGCCATCTCTTTCTAGGACAGAGAAGAGTATTACATTTCCAGCAATAATAGGCATTATTAATTAGGCAATATTTATTTTTCAATTTGCCCCGTTCAGAACACAACTAAATGCCGTGATTTGTAGAGGTACCAGCTACTTGCTCCTCGCACACAATTGGTGCCTGGGTGTTAATCTGGAAAAACTCATCATTTACCCAGACAAGTAATTTCTTAGCTTCTAGCGAGGCTCCCAACTACTCATACAAGTGTTTGGATGGAAGAGACCTTGACTACCATATTTTTGCCATTGCAAAAAATTTCCAGCAGTTTGGTATTATTTTGCTGACATCAGCAGTATATCCAGCTGGTGCAAATGTACAACTTCCTCACAGCAGCCCACTGAACCAGAAGTTTATCTGTTTGCCAAGTATCCCATAGAGAGAGTCAGATGAGAAAAGCATGAGATCAAGCCAGAAAAGGGAAGTTATTGAATCAAAATATAACCCACACAATGTTTACCAGTCAACTCACCTCATACCTGCTGTTTAATGCTTATTTAAGACTCTATTAGCTAGATTTAATTTTGTTCTCCATTCTTTTAAGTATGATGGTAAGTTATGAGTATTTAAAATTCATTCATTCAAAAAACCTCAACTTTTCTTCTAAATTCAATGTAAAATAAAAAAAGCACTCAAAACACAATAAATCCTCAACATTTTATACCTGCCATAAACATTAAAATGTACTAACTTTTAAAAATTCATTAGAAATACTTTAATTCTATTAAATTATTTTATATGTCATTTGAACAGCTACTATATGTATTTACAGCAACTCATGAGCTAATAAAAATTACTTTTATGCATAAAGCTTCAGCCTTTCATAGGTAGATGGTCATCTCTCCGGAAGGGCTTCAATTTGTAGCCTCACTGGATCTGACTTTCTAAGGAACTCAAAGGGGTGCATTCATTACTGACAGTGATCGACACAGATGTGAGAAGGGCAGGGATAATGAGTAAACAGAAAGTAGCTAGATGTTCACAGGAACGTAGTCCAGATTTACAGACTGATTCTTCCATTTTCTTCTTAATAAATATAAAAATTTAAAAAGTATGTGAGATGTGTGCATACAGAAATGAGAGGGAATAAAACACCCAGCATTTAAAATGGATACAGAGCAGAAAATATCATTTATTTAATGGTTTTTTTCTTTGCCCCCTTAAAGGAACTGTCAGACTGGCAAGGGAGAGGGAGTGATCCTTCATATGCTTGCAGTAAAATGAATTTTAAATATGTAAAGACAGGATGGGAATAGCAGCCAAGCTGTGACTGTAAACTCCAGCTCTTCCTTTGCACTCTTTCTCACCTACAGCCTACCTGGAAAGCAACAGTAATAGGCTCTTGTGCAATTTCTTTCTACCTTGCTTCTTCACCGCTAAGCAGTGCTGACAGACACATCACTGCAAGTTTGTCTCTTTATCCACCAGTCGTACACACCTTAAAGGAGACCTCTAAAGTCTGAAGAGTGAAAGAGCCTCCTCCACCCACTCCTCCTCTTTCTCCTGTCATTATCACACCATAGTTTATTGCTTTTCACAATTGCCTCTCTCCATCTCTTCCTCACAAGGTGATCTCACACAGAAGTTTATAACAAAAAGATACTGGCACCACGGGGAAAACTTGTCAAATGCTCCATGTTTCCTCTTTGTGGGCGAAATCTTGGCAATGAGTAGACAGTGCTCCTCTCTGTGCATCATATGAATCCTCTTGTGCAAAATTCACAGCACAAAGACAAATGCTGAAATATTCAGCTGAAAGCAAGGTCAGATAAATATCCAGGTAAGGAAAAACGTGTGAACCAATGATTAAATAAAGCTATAGGGACAAAGCTTTCCAATTTTTCCTTTTGGTTCACTTATAGACTTCTTTATAACCACTAGCTAAATAATTAACTGCTCCTTCCTCCTTTTTCTGTAGAAATGAATTTATGTGTTATTGTAGACAGCTGTAGAATTTCCAGAAAAACAGATCAGTGCTCAAACTCAACAGAGACAGTTCCAGTTTGAACCAGGATTCATTCCATGGTGTAATCTTGGTTCAATGGTAGAGAAGACGTCCTGCTGGGACAGAGCAAGGGCTGTTTGTCACAGCTTCCCTTCTACTGGGAGGTGCTTGGGCCAGCAAAGATCAGCAAGGACCTGTGACATCCTGGAAGTAGGAGATCCAGTCACCAGTATAAGGGTTTCAGAGTGACTCCCCTCAGCTACCTCTTTGGAAAAATAACTGAAGCTGCAGCTGATTAAGGAGATTTAAACTACCATTTGTTAAGGCTGTTTTGCTATTTACCAAAGAGGCATTTTGCAACATTACATATCATATTTTTTTTGCCACGCTAGTTAAAAGAAATGAAAAAGTTTCTGAAGGGAGAGGCTTCCTTATCTCATTTACTATCTATTCTGATCATCCTTCTGTTTCTATTAAAACTCCTGGCCTGTGCTTCTAAGCCCATGAGAGAATTTGTAGACATTATTTCCCACAATCCTCTCAATAAGTTTTCCACCACTAACCCACATTGATCAGCAGTTCCCAGAAATATTATGTCTTCTGTTGATTAAGACATCACATCCTCCTGTCTATAGCACTGTCACTTCTTTACAATTACCCTGCTAAACTGTCCATATCCACATTGAGATTAAGAGCTTAGCAGGAATGGACATTTCATCTAGAAAATAAGAATGGTCAGAGTTACAATCAATAGTCTGTCCCACACTTGTCAGTACAGCAGACTAGGATGTTCAGGGTGTACCAGTCCTCACAGCCAAGAAAATGATGTGACAAGGTAGATTCATTTCCCAGATCTTAATGACTGACTACCTGCTTCTGACTGGACTTATTAAGTGTAATTCTTTGTGTCAGCCTGGAGCAAAACTTGAACCCTTCTACACAGAATGGCAGAAAAATATGTAACAATTGCTTTCCTACCCTAACTTGGATTTTTCTTATAAGTTATTAAGACCATAAATGTAAGTTTCGCTAGTAGTTTAAATCCTAATTCAGTTGTTCACAGTCTTGGACTACCATAAGCTAAGTAGAAATGTGTCCTGAGGAAAACTGATTTCTAGCTCTCTTTTATCTGGATCCTGACTCCTTGGTGGAAACAGTTGGTGTTGGATATTGTCAGAGTCTGCTGAACTTATCTATGTTCTTATTTTATCATTGAATAAGTGGATTTGTTCTGACTTGGCAGGATAGGGGTTGGTCTGAAGCACAGTAATGACCCAAAGCAAGAGGAAGATTATTATAAGGACTAACATTGCTCATCTGAATGTGTACCTGACTCATCTGTCTCCATATCACAGGATCAAGACTAGAGGGATCTAGTACCATTTCTGTTGTCTTTTACATTTTGTTAATGAAGGATTTTCATTTTAAAGAGGTTATGAAGATTCAGACACCTATTAAGGAAACAGGCTTTGATCTGGACATTTTCTGCTTTTTTATTTGGACTGAAATGTCAATTTTCAGAATAAAAGAAAGAAAAAAATCCACTTGTCTGCTGTGAGAGCAGCAAACTCACCCAGTTTTTGCACATTGACAGAATCACTTTTACTTTTCAGGTAACTAATCCTAGATCCTTTCTAAAACTGGTGTTCTTAATGCCTGACTTCTTATCTTGAGGATTAAAGGCCATTGCTGTTTAGAAGATATCTTGGTTTTCCCCCTCCATTCAGTAACAAGGTAGAATAGGAAATGCAACCCATCTCCCTAAGCATTAACTGTCCCAGCCTTTAGGGGAAATTCTCTGGGCTTAAATGCTCTCAAAAACTTTGGGATGGCTTTCTCAGACTCTGCTAGCCACTCTCTGAAAAATAAGTACCTTTTAAAATGACAAGGGGAAGCTAAACCAGTTCTATTTGTTGATGCTTCAGTTTCTGGCCTTGCAGTCCCACTCAGAAAGAAGGGTTGTATTCACATGGAGTTCCTTGGCTTCATGGGGAAAGTCTTTGTTACAGTCCCTACATTTGTCACTTGAGAAACAAAATGTGTGACATATGCTATGATTAAATATAGAAATTCCTCAGCTGGACCACTTAAGTCAGCCATAGGGGCTTCAGCTGGAATGAATACTCATTTGTATTCCCCAGGACAGAGCTGGGCAACCAGACGTGTCACAAGAGCCTGCAAATTTAATGTAATATTCATAGCAGTTGTCTTTTTTTAACCTAAATCCTCCATTCCTATAGAAACCAGCAGAGTGAAATCTCAGATTCCTTTCTATTGTGGGTGTCTATGCGTTTCGGTTTCAGTTCTCTGGCTACAGAGAATCTTGTAAACGTGGCACAGGTGCACAGTGCAGATGATGCACAATAAGACGTAATAAGATGCTTGATTCTATAACACAATTACAGGGCTCCTGATTCTCATTTCCCAAATAGTGAGATTGCCACTGTTGGACTTTCACGTATATTTGAATATTGGACTTGTTGCCAGTGCTGTAAGCGGTCTTGTGTTGAAGGGTAATATTTAAATTATTATAATCTTGAACATATACTGAAATGATTTACTCAAAAGGTTTCTGGGTCTAGTGTTTGGGGAAAATCTAAAAACATTTAGAGAACTGTTGTTTACCCTGCCAGCTAAAACCCCCAGGCAAAAATAATACATGAAAAAGGAAACAGTTAAATGAAGCAGCAAGACAACATATGCACCAAGTCCTTCTTAGTCTTCATTTTTCAGTTATCTTCATTATCACTTTGCTACTATGACAGAACTGCAGACACTCAAAGAACCAAGAAAATGAAATCTCAGATTTCATTCAGCATTGGAGAAGGGCTGATATACTTTTCATTTTACATTACGGAATTCTGCAGAACTGTGAGCAACAACACCAACCAATAGGCAATAAAACCTGAGATGAGACTCTCATCATCATACCAAACTCAGGTGCCCACCTGTGCACAACAGGCTTCATTCTACTGCTTCAACACTGCCCTTTTCAAACTCTCTAGGTTATTCCAGAGACCCAAAAATGGGTTCATAGATCTGACAAGGAACCTGCTGGAAGGAGATCTGCATCCTTTTGAAGCAGCAGTGAGCTGCCAGGGGATACAGTATAGCTTTTCAAAAGGTATTAGACACCTGTGTTTAGGAAACTGAATCGAGATCATTATATAAGCTCCCATTATCATTAAAGGAGATGCAATCAATGCAATCTATAAAGACCAGGGAGCTGGAGAGACTCTATGATTTATATTGACAAGGTCTTCATTGATTGTAACAGGATCATAGACACCTAGTGTAACAGTAGACATCTGTGCTAGATAAGAAAATTTAGATTTCTTAATCTTAAACTGAACCAAACACCCTATCAACTTCATTTAGAGATTAGGAGTAGAAATAAATGTTTCTTGAAAGTTAGAAGCAGTTTCAAATTAGGTAATAGATGAGAAAATGTCACTGTGCAGTGAGAATGTGATTAGATTTTTAGCAGAATTTAATGAAAGTAGGGAAGAATATAAGAATAGTCTCACTTGGACAAATGCAAGATCTGTACAGCCCAATATCCTGTCTCCCAGAGTGGCCATGAACAGATGCCAAGAGAAATGTAAAAACAGGGTGAACATGGCATTACCAGGATGCTCAGTATTGTGATCACAATTCCATTTTAAATATGCCTGTTATTAACAGTATCAATACAAGTCATAGATACACACCTATATCACTTCTCAATAGGCATTTGAAGCTCACAGATTTTGAAGATGAGTCCTACCTCTCATTTGACAGCCATCATTAAAGAATTTCAAAATTATATATGTTTTATAGAAGCTAATAATTTTTAGCTTTCTGCCTAGACAATTTATATGTAAAGAACATATTATTCACCAAAGTATGTATTACAAAATCCATCCCCAAATACCCCTGTGTGATTAAAAACTAATTGTGGTTATGGAAGAAACCTCCCTGTGACTTCCAGAATTGTGCTAATCTGCAAAATCAATCTTCCATTTTAAAATGTGCCTTTACCCTCCCTCCTCCCTCCTTTATTTTGAGACATTTCAGAAAACAGTCTTGTCACATATTGACAGTGACGAGACGGGGAGCCGACCTGTTCGACTCAATGAGCTGAGGACTTCAGAGACAAACTGCAATAACTGAAGCTTGATCAGTTTATGGGAGGGATTGTGTGTCTGTGCCAGTGGCAGCCAGGGCTGGAGCTGAAGATCAGAAACCTTCCGGCGGCGTGTTCTTATTTTAGTGACGCATGTTTAAACACAGGGCTTTTTCTACTTTATTTTTCTGTTTGTGTTCTTTGGTTTTAATTGTCCCTTTTTGAACCAAAAACTACTGAGAAAATCAAATGTCCTACTTTGAGGACATATTTGCATTTATAAAGAGGCAAAATTCACACCCAAATGAGGTAAGGGATAAAGATGGGATAGACAAACAGGCTGGCATTTAGATACTCTACAGCTATTCTAACAAAGCAACATGTTTATGGCGTTGCAGCAACACAACATTGAATGACCCACATCCATATTAACGAATTCCTCTAACATACCAAATATGAGAGCCGCTGGAAAACACCCACTGAGACTCATCCTTCTCCTTCCCTGACTCTTACACTGTGGCTCAGAAGTGTTTGGGAAAAGGCAGGTTGCACAAATGAAAACATGTCAGACAAAACTGCAATCTTCCGACACTACAGAAAGTCACATTCCAAGGCTTGACCGTTGGACACAGTATTGACACAGCCCATGCATGTGATCTGTACAAACCACACACAGGGCAAATGGCAGGGATACACACAGGGATACACCCAAGTGTGTCCCAGTCAACCAAGAAAGAAAAGTATCAGCACGGTCTTAGCTGGTGATGTAGCACAGATGAGCTACGATCTTCCATATGGATTCTGTGTCCTTGTTGCCAGGTGTTTTCCCTTTAAGGCCTGAGAACAGGGCTGTTTCAAACTTTAAAACTAACTCATCATCTCTATGTGAGTGACAATTAGGACACTTACCATGTGGGTGTAAGTTTTCTTCTTATTTATATTCTTGTCTTGTTCTGTTATAAAATGAATGCCAATGAAATAGCAACTGGGGAATGTTAATGTGGACACTGAAACATTAACTTCTCTGAGATATTTTTCTGATCTTAATTGTAAAGTCTTAAATAACATTGACAAAGCTTTACTCTGTATTGATTCTATTGCTATACTAAACTCTTCATTATGTGAGTTTGTGAATGCTCACAAGAGTCAATCATAATTATGTATGGTCCAATATAATTGAAATCAAAACAATGAATCAATTCATGCTGTAAAGTGCTTTAGTTCTAACAATCTCTGTAAGGCAATCAACCAAAAATTAGATCCGTATATTAGCATTTTACTTATTTAAATATTAAGCAATAGTAAGCAAACCTCCAGAGGTCTTCTTCACATGGGTTCACATCAGCAGATTAACTGATTTTAGACTTATATGCCCAAAACTCCTAGGAATTATACTCAAAACCACAAGACCAGGCTGTCTTTTCATTAAAATTAAAAAAAAACAAAAAAAAAACAAAAAACCCAAACAAAAAAAACCCCAGCACACTTTATTCTACTAAAGCATGTTCCTGAAAGTCTTAGTTTTAGTCCCACATAAATGGAATAAAAGTCAGACAAATTTCGTAAATGGAATGGTACGATACTACTTTATCTGAAGCACTAATATGGCATTTTGAAGTAAGGGGAACAAACTACTATCAACAGTGACATGCATTTTTTAAATAATATTTTGTTGGAGTTTTTTTTTTTTTTTTTTGGTTTTGGGTGTGAGTTATATTAGCCAGTCATGCAAATATGCTTTAAAAATTTTGTACCAAAGAATTCAATTGAAAAATGAAGGTTAAGCTACAAATTTATCTACAAATTATTAGCAACAGTGAAAAAAAAAAAAAAGTAGGGATTTGGTAACTTTAGTGCAGTTTCTATTAAACTATAATTTCTTTGAGAAGCTGCAATGATCCCTAGTCCTAATTGCTAATATAGCAAAAGATGGGAAGTGGCGGGCAAGGTGGTATCACTGAAAGCAGTTACTGATTTTGCCATGTGCCTGATATTACATTATTACAACACCAAAAGAAGAAAAATCATCATTGCAGGTATGTTAGGGAAGAAAATAAAGAAGGGTCCTTAAAACGTTCTCCAGTTTTATTTCATCCTGGAGATAGACCCAGCTGCAGAGCCTCGTGACTTTTTGTCAATCGTTGAGCAATTTAAGAACACAAATTATGTGCAACTCTGCAAAATTCCTATGCCCATCAGATGGAATCAGGTGTGCTTAGCCTGCAACAGTTCACATACTTCCCTCAGTTGCCTATATTTCTTTGGTTTCTTAATTGCACAGAAAAGGGACATTCAAGTGGGAATGTTTATCCCATTCCAATGAGATGTGGATTTCTACCATAATGTTCCATAGAGTGTTTATATTGAGTCACTCTTCTTTTGTCTTTCACAACAATTCTTTAAATTCTTCAACATTTTGATTTCATGCAGTTCTGACTTACCTGTAGTGACTTAGTGAAGCCATCTTGTAACCCCAGAAAAAAGCCATCATTACAATTGTTTACCATGTTCTTTCAGGGTGTTGGTGTTCCTGGCTGGACTCTGCACAGTGGACAAAGACCACTTCTTGCACACTGGCCTGCAAAGTAGGCATAATGCTCCTCCTAGGTGTAAAAGAGCAGGTTATGATTGCTCCTTCTTAAAACAAGAAGAAAATTGGTGAGCCATGATAACTTTATTTTCTCTTTCTTCTTCTTCATTCCCCCCTATTTGATAGACCATGAATAAAGCAGTACTTTTCATTATTCTTAGTGAAATTCAGCTGGCTCTCCACCCTGGAGTTCACATTGCTGCTCCACCAGACAAGGACACAAACACAGAGACAAATGTGTATCTCACATTTCTTCCACAGGGCTCTTCAACTCCTGCCCAAGGAGATAATTTCAAGAAGGTAAATAAGTTTAATTTAGCGTCTGAGCTTTTTCTCTCCTCGTTTCTCTGATGAGATGTTCAATTCACTCCATTTTGTTGTCAGATTTGTGACATAGAGACCTGTCTCTGAGCAATGAGTCTAAAGCCAATATCTCATTTCACATAAGCCACTAAGCAGTCATCACATGGTAATGCTTTCCAGTCACTATGGATGCAAGGCTGTAAGCTTTCATCTATAAATTCTTTTTTAGTTGCTCATTTCTGTCAAGCTGGTCTAATCTACTTACACCTGGCACATTAATTCTTATCTTTTCCCTGCAACATTGTAATTATATGTTATTTCCAGCAATAATTAATTCTCTCTCGGGCGGGCTTTTTATAGCTTATAAGTCAAAGTGGGCTGCACCATACTAAATAATTAATTCAGACTGTGTTTTATGTCATGACATACACACAGCCCCCAGGTTAGAAAATTCTTTTGAGAAGAAAGTCCTTGGCTCCCAGGGGTTTGCAGACCAGAAAGCACCAATTGTAATGGTTATTTCTCTCAGACCAACAGTAGATGTGTTCAGTTCTTTGTACCAACAATTTATCTGTGGCAGCTATTTCCAGAAAGTCTTGCTATAGTTTCAACCCACATGAACATACGGCTGCAGACCATATGAATGGCTCCAAACAGTTCATGAAGCCCTTGAGAAAAGCTTGCAACTGTTCACATAGTTCCCTCAGTTGCCTATTTTTCTTTGGTTTCTTAATTGTACAGAAAAGGGACATTCACATGAAAAAAAAGTGATATGAAATTGTAGCTATGAGGTATTGACAAGCTGTGCACATAGAAAACTCAATCATTAAGCAAAAGTCGATAGCTAGATAACACTATCTTACCTAGAGGAAATGTAATCTCAAATACCTCACCACTCCAGAAATATAGAAAAGAAAAAAATTAAGAAAAAAAAAGTACTTTTAAAACTAGACAGGAAGACAGATTAGGTAACAGAAGCCTGAAAGTTTCAGTATGCCTAAAAGGATTTGCTGGAATCCAATGAGATAATGTTTGAAAGACGAAAGAACTCTATTAATAGGAAAAGTATAATTACCAATCATGAACTATAAAGAATGCAAATATATTAAACACAGAATTATAACACATACCTCCTTATCAGAGGAAGGATAGCAACTGCACAAGAAAGACAAGGATCAGAGAATAACATTGTATAGAAAATATGAATAGTAGCAATTTAAATTGCTTGTGTATAATGAAGCATCAGAAGTGAACATGTCTAAGGAATATTTCCAGATGCCTTAAAGCAATAGCTCTAAATTTGCCCTACTATTGTGTTCTTTCAGTTGCTGCTGTGAGCAGTGGCAGTAGTAATAGTGGGTCCTAATTTCCCTTTTGTCCATACAAAGCCTTTAAGCTATTTCAGGAACAGTCTCACTCCAGTTACAGTACGTTAACCACATGTCCCATCATCACAGGATCATTCAAGGAGTTACACTAAATAAGTACTGCAAAATTACTCCTTTGGAGTAAATAGAGCAAAATATTACATAATTTTACTGACAGGAAAACCCCTCTACCATAAACTATTATATAAATAGCAAAAGGTTCAAAAACATATATATCCTATTGAAAAATCGAAATAGCCAGGGCAAAATCTCAAACCACACTGATCATAATCTTTTTTTAGTTTAGGTAATATTTTGTCCTATTGATCTGTCTTCTATTCTGATTCCAGTTGTGCAGGACTGGACAGCTCAACAGGAAGCTATGATAGCAATGGGACTGTAAATCTAGGTCTTTTCTGAGGGGTAATTGTGTGGCATGACATCTTCCTTTCTTTTTGTAGAAAACAAATACTGTTATGAAGCTGAATTAATAATAAACAGATGTGATTCACACAAAGACGATCAATTAAAATACAGTAAGGTCTTTCATTCAGCAGTTATCACCACGAGCTCTGTGTGTGGTGGTTACAAGCACATGCTGATCCAAACTAAGGGTTTTCTTTGCATCTATTTTGTAAATAGAAGAGGTTCATGTAAGGCCCATCCCAAATCTGTTTTCTTTAGATAACAGCCATGTGGCAGAGCTGGCAGCTGAAACCTGAACAACGTGTTTGAGAAGGGACTGGTGGTTACAGTGCTCTTGCTTTGTTTCAAAGGGCAGGCAGAGAACAAGCTCTATGTTCTAGCACAGTGCAGGACTACTGGACTACAGCACATTAACTGCTGTCCCCACAGACTAATGCTGAGTGGAAAGGAGGATAAGAGTATTTCAGACTGCTTTAGAGTACCTGCACCAGATGTGGATCTCACTGAAGGAGGAAGGTGCCAGCCAAGGGAAAAGAACTGTGTGGAGCCAAGGATGTGTTCTTCAATAATGAGACAAGGGCAGAAATGCTCTGTGAATGCAGTCAGGTCATAATGAAAGACTGTCTGTATGAACCCTCCCAAGGAAAATGCCTTGCAGTTTCAAACTTCATAAGGAAACATCATGTGCTGCAGTTATCAAGATATTCCTTTACTAGCCCTATTTGCACGATGAAGTTCCATCCATCAGACATTTCTGAGCAGCACAAGCATGGTAACAGACTGACAATTAATAACAACCTTCAGCAGTGTGGCTGCAAGGTGGCCCAGAGCCGTCCTGCAGCCCCTCAATATGAAAAGTGCTGGCAATATTTTGCTTTAAAGCTGCAGTGGATGTTTGAGAGCTAAACAGTCTGAAAATATTAATTTCTGCAGCTTTCTGTTGATGAAAAGTGCATGACACTTTTCTTTCCTGCTGTGGCTCTCAAACATAGCTTGGAGAAGAGAGCATAGAGTTTTACTATTTGTTGTCTAAAGAAAATTACTAGATGTTTTGGTCCTACCTGTGCCGAAATTTTTTTTTTTTTTCCCAGCTGAGTTAATATTTAAAGGGTTATGATCAGTCAAGAAAAAGGAAAGCCATTGGATATAAAGAAAAACCCCACATGCTTTTCACCTTCTAAATGATAGAATTCCTAAGGTCTGGCAAAAAGCCAAAACTATGCCAACTTCTTGTCTAAATATGAAAGTTTCTTGACAGCTCCATTATGCATAATTTTCTACATTCCCATGAGGGTCCTGGTGCCTATAAAGAACACACTTGCTGTCTCCTTTCCCTCATAGAGGGAAGGTAAGTGGAGTTTATTAAAAAGACTGAATAAGGAGCAAGCTGAAATTCCTTTCCATTTGCAAACTGTCTCACAAGGTCATTAGTGCTGTTACAGCTATTTGTTCATGCTATTATTTATACCGTGGCATCTGACCACATTGCAAGCATTAAAATAAAATATCTGTCCATAAGGCAGCTATAAGTGTATCTTCCTATTAACCACCTCTACTTACCTCACAGGGAGAAGAAAGCTACAGCATTCTGGCTTGGCCCTGCTCATCTGAGGGGACAGGGCGAGACTCATCTCACTTTCTAAGAAGAATTAAGCCTCTGCCATAAACAACACCCAGAAGTGAAGTCCTTGAAATTCCATGCTTCCAGTCAAGAATTTAAATCTGAGGATTCTGGCACATATCAAAATATGCTTTCTGAACTGGGCTGTGATGATGAGTACAGCCAGTCCCTTGAGGCACAGGTGTACACGGTGTGAGCTCAGCAGAGAAAGTGTGGGACGAGTTTATGCTGCCACACTGGCATTAAGGAAACTTAAGGGTCCTGGACATCAAACCTGTACTTAAAATTTACATAGAATGTTTATTAATTATGAGATACTGAGACTGATTTAAAATTCCCAGGTAGGTCATTAAAAGTTAGCAAATTGCAGATTTATCAATGTCTTTGAAACCCAATATCCATCCTATGAAATGCATGAAGGAGAAGGAAAGAAAACTTGTTAAAAAAAAAAAGAGTGAAAAATATGCTGATGTTAATAAAGTTGTTATTATGGTGCACATATATGTTGGTCAAAATAAGATTTGTCTAGAAATGATAACACAAGCATTTACTAATTTTGAGGGCTCACCTCTGAATCCCACTTTTTTTTGCTGTCTTAACTCATCAGTTTTTACTATTTAGATGCAAAACTAACCTTGTTCGAAAGATATTTGTAAGGTCTTGCCTTCTGATTTAAAAATAAAACCGAGAAATTTCACCTGTATTTTTAAAACAGTGGCGTGGAAATGAAATGTAATTTCCTTAAATGTCAAGATTTCCAAATTTGATTGGGAATATGTTGCACATACGTTTTATTTCTGTCTTACTGCAACTATCTGATTTGTTAGCAATATAGATTAGGAGAGATGAAGGGTAAAAAATATAGCAATTTCCTTTTATTTTGATGTCTCCAAAGCAGAAAGAACTGTGTAACACCGAATACTGCAGGTTCCTCTCATTTCAAATGCTTCTTACCTTGGGCCTTGTGTATTGTCATGCACACACCTTTCTGAAATTAAATTCTCTTATTTTGTGTCAATGCAATAAAAATAATTCTGTATCAGAAAGGATGGAGAAGAGTTAAAATCATACAGACTGTCAGTATGATTCATCTGGCTAAATACAATTGCCTACTTTGCAGATATTTGCATCAATGATGCCAGTGAATATACTCCTTTCATACCTGATTGAGAAAAATTGCCCCATCTAGAGCTCAGCTAATTTCATCCTTATGTTGGAAAGGAGACAAAATGACAAGGAAAAAAAAATAAAAAAGTGCTAGAAGTGTCTATTCCTCTTATTCCTCTTCATCAGCTAAAGAAGGAGTCTAGACAGCCATTTAGATGGAGATGTCTGCTTCGTAGGTGTCTAAAGTCAGATGAGATGTATCTTACCCCAAGTGGATGTCAACCTTTCCTGCATTTTCACTGTGGTAATTAAGAGCTGGAACACAGACTTTATTCATCATACACCAAGTGGTCTGGTTTATCTGTCATCATCTGGATTAGCGGGGACTTTTCAACATGACTGTTTACTCTTAGCAATTTGTCTCCATCACTTAAATGCTATAGTTTTATTCTGCATCCAGGACTGATTTAACAGTTTTCCACATAAAGGAATAACACAGAATATACATTTTAAGACTATATGATTATCTTGAAGACTATTCTTTTGAAAAACCTAAATCATTGTCTAAATCTGCCTTTAACAAGAGACTGTGGGTACATTTTTTTCAATATATTGTCATGGCTTCAGAAACTCCTGTTGGCTACAGTGGCACAAAACATGCATCTAGAATTAAATGTGCTGTGTGAACGTCCTAAGTAAAAGTGAAGCCATTTTAAAGCTTGCCCATTAAAAGGTAGTTGTGACTTTCACAGTTTATAAGAATACTTGTCTGGTTCCTTTCAGGAATGTTTCTCATAAATGGTCCTTACCTGCCTTCAAAGCAAATGCTGGTAGCCAGTGTGCAGCAAGAAATGTGCTAGAGAAATGGGACATGGTAAAAAGGGGCAGCTGCACCGATCAGATCAGACTGTTTTTTCTGGAGAAGAAGTGTAAATATTTAACCCTCATGCACAGAATGAAGGGAAGATTCCACAGGACTCCACAAGCGGGCTTTGGGTTGGGTAGCATTCACATCTTTACTGATGGCTTTCATACTGTCTGCTCAAACCTGACAATTTTAATACATTCAATCCAGGGACTTTACTCAAGAAATCTAGATTAAAGATAGATAAGCTTCCTCTATAAAGGCTCTGGTCCTGGAGGCTCTGGCAGCAGTGTGAATATTCCCTTACTGAAGCCTAATTTTTATGACCACACCAGCCAAAGAAGCAATACAGAGCCCAAGAGGCAGAGGTGCACATGTTATAGACTGGGAGAAGAAATGTGTTTGGAATTGCTGCCTCAGTTAGAGGTGCCTTTCCTCAAACTGGCAATGCTGCTGCCAGTCAAACGATATTATACAAACGGTTGATCTATCCAGATGTGACATGCCATTGTACCAAACCTTCAGCCCGGGATACAGATACTGTTTTCCGAAAATCACGATTATAATAGTTCAAAAAAAAAAAAAAAAAAAAAAAAGGAATTTATGGGGTTTTTTCCTTCTTTTTAAAAGTTTTTAAACCCATTTACCAAGTGTCAGAGCCCATGAAGTAGAATGATGTAGGGTGCTCAAGTTAAGATGCTGGAGCAGAAATACGGGAAAAACCTGGGTAATTTCCCATTACCTGCTAGTATCAAATACTTGAAATCTGGCTGCTCTGCTTGAATCACAATAAAGCCCTTTTTTCCCCTGTGAGAAGCTACAGAATCTTAACCAACTTCATTATTTCCACTTCTCTACTGCTTTATTTTTGATATTATTAACCAGTTCATTACTGGAATCTGATATTTCATACCCATATGCAAGCATAAGGAATAAATCTACCAGGTTTTCATAATTAGAGCTTTAAAAGTCTTAATACCTTTAAACCTTGCATCCTACTGGATTTGCTCTATACTTCTCTTTCTCTGACTTCTATTATAGTTGCCTTAGTAGGTGGAAAAATATAGGTATAGAAAAAGAAATTATCCCGAGTTAGCTGGATACCTTTTGCTCAGGCTAAAAAATAATTTAGTATTCTGCTTTCCCACTGCAGATCTTTAGCCTCTAGAGCATCCATTTTGCTCACGGTCAACTCCCCATCTCCCTTTCTGCTATATATCCGGAAATGCTGAAATGCCTTGAAACGGTTACCCTTATCTATGTCAAATAAGGAGTTTCAACCTCTCTGCAGGTCCATGAGACGGTACTTGAAAGGGGCACTCTTGCAGGACTACAGGCTGGAAAGCTGTCTATATTCGTCTCTTTTTTTTCTTTTTTTTTTTTTAATCTGCTCTCATAAGGAAATGCTGACAGGAAATAATTATCTGTTCCTGAGAGGACAATGGATCTCTTCTCATCTTGCCTGTTGAAGTCTGCAGACAAAAATGCAAGAGTTTGAAGTCTGGAAGAGCAGCAAATTAGTCTATGAATTTTGAGGAGACAGTTAAGAGAAGTTGAGGGACTTACACTTTCTTACGTATTTATCTGTATAAACACAAGGATCCAGACCAATGTCTCACCTAATAAAAAAAAAAAAAAAGCCTAAGATACATGACTATAAAATCAGATTCAGAACTGTTTCCTTGTCTCAAGTTTAATCACTTTGTACAAGCTCCTCAAGTTCCTCAGCTGACATGCAAATAGTGGTGGGACTGATTTTCTAAATTACAATTCAATAAGGGAACTGAAAAAAATTCTGGCTGACCAGAAAGATTTCTTTGTGACTGTAGATACTTCCAGCCTTAGACAGAAGCAGAGTGATGCAAGTTGAATTTGATTCAAACTGATGGAAAATTCAGATATGTGCCAAAGTCCTTCAAAGCTGGAATAGGCATTGCAATTCTCCCATGAGGACTTTGCATACTAAAAGAGATGACTTTTTAGAGGACTGAGTACAGGAGACAAGAGAAGAGAACTTTTGGTTTTTGAAGAAACTGCCATGGTGTGCTTTAAAAAACCTACTTTGAGACTTCCAAACCTATTATGTGACACACAGGCAAAGGGCCAAAAGTGCTGAGTTCTGAGTGCCATCACATGTGTGGCAGTGGATGTTCTCTTTCCTCTCTCTGTGCTGGTGGGTGTGGCCAGTGCTGTTTATATTTTGCGTGCGTGTGTGTGTGTGTGTGTGCGCGAGCGCGTGCACGTACGTCTCTGTTTACCTGACCTGGGGACACAGAACTGTAGAAACCTTGCAACCACCCAGCAAGGAGGAATTGCCCTGGGCCTGTAGCTCCCTGATGAAGCTGTCTCTAAGACACCTGGGCATCCAGAACCACTGGAGCAGCCTAAGGATATACATCCATCCAGATAAGCATTGGGAAGACAGAAAGGATACTCTAGGGCTTTTCACATGGCAGCAGTCCATATAGGCAGAGTGAGACTCAGATGTTTGAAAAACAGTCCTAATGCCAACAGTAGCATTAGACAAAATTAATCAGAAACCTTGTCATTATGAGTATTTGTTGATTTCTATCTTTCAGTTCACCTGCAATATATATTTACTTGCCTAAAGGAACTGTTCTGATCTCCTTACATGAATACACAGAACACCATCATTATTTTTCCCCAAATGAGTGCTAGCTTAATACTGTATTTCACACAGGATGGGCGTTTTTCAGAAAAGATACTTCTAACTTTCCCTGCACAGTGCAGCTACTGGGAATACCTTGGGAAGGCAGCAATGGCAAAATGCTTGCTCAGCGCTCAGGACAAGCAAAGATGTGTACTGTTCATTTGCTTTTACAATAATTTATTGTGCTACAACAATTTATTCTTTTTAACCTTTTAGCTCCTGATTTATTTATTTATTTATTTATTTATTTATTTATTTATTTATTTATTTATTTTATGCGAGTATATAGCAAAAGGTCATTAAAAAGCAGGCCTCTTTAAAAAAACATGACTTTCTCATTTTTTCTCGAGCTGTGATCCAGAAAGGGGCACAGCCCTTTCTTTGCAAATCGTGGCAGTGGGAGCTGCTAATCCTTGCACTGAGCACAAGAGACATCATCTGGTGTCCAGTGATTTGGCTACCATCAGCTGCCAAGGCTCTTCCCCCTTCCCCCACCTCTTTGCCCCAGTCCCTGCCCTTGTCCTTTGGGCTCATTATTCAGGCAACTGTAACGCCCAGGTACCACAATAATAAACACAGTGAGAAAGGCAGGTGGCTTTCCGCTGAGGGCTGTGAACGTGAAATGACAATGAACCCAGAGATCTGGTGAAGCTTTGTTACCAGGGCAGTGTTGATCCGAGGGGAGACAGCACTTGCTGTCCATGGCTTCCTCATAATTTCATTCAATGTAATGATCCTCCTGTTGTTAGGTAGAGCATGTGCATTGTTTCTCACTGTCCAAATGACAACAGAAGCAATTAGATCCTCACTTTATTTTCTTTTTCTTTCCCTCACACAAAGTAAATAAATATTTGTCTTGCATTTTTAGCCTTGAGTATGCTTTTGATCCATTTTTAGACTTCCTCTGAACCCTGTCTTTCTCAGCACTATCCATTAGCCAAAGTTTAACATTCTGGAACTTCCAGCCTGACTTGAAAGCTGTATGTTAAATTATGCAGCTGAATTCCATCAGTCAATTTCTCCTTTGCTGTCAACACATCAGCTACATTTTTTACTGTCTGAACAAGCTCATCCCCTATAACAGGCTGCAAAAACATCAGAGGGAAAAAAAGAATCAACACAGGACAATACTTCCTAATCGGGCCTACATTAAAAAGAGAAAAACACAAGGATTGCTTTGTATTGCTTTTTTTCTTTTGCAATACAAAATTTTTTTAAAAATCTCTTTTGCATATCAGATAAGCCAGAAATTGGCTTATTTAACTTCTGAAAGACTGGGCTCATTCAGAGCAAAATTCTACTGTGAATAAAAAAATGCACAAAGCTGCCTGTAGCGGTATGGTACAGGTTATCTGACCTATCAGCTTCATAAAATGAAAGCTAATGAAGTCATGGCAGAAAAAGCCAACTGTTACACATCAAACAATTGCAGAGCCTTTGCAGAAAATGATTGTAAATTGCATGTTAGTATGTGGATGATAGTTGTGGATAGCTATGTGTTTTTATAATATGCTAAAGCTATTGCTACTGTAAATTTTTTCTAGGCTGGGTCTACATGATCTACTATTCATGTAATCTTAATGGCAGCTAAAGTGGGAATAAAATCTTTATGAAAACCACTATGGTTAGCTCACTTTAAGACAGGAATTCAATCAGCAGCCCACTGGAATTACTTATGTTTTGACTAAGGTATTTGGCTCCTTTTATTGAACATTCTGCTTTCAATGCATACATCCCATGGATATAAAATGATGGATCTTGCTGGATTTTAAACCAGCAGCACTTTATATCATTAATAAATATTCATTTTCCTGCTATCCCTCCAGTGGTATTTCATCATCAATCATGGCTGAAATCACAGCTGTGAGACCTGTTTATGCTTTAGTGTTCTCCTCTACATGATTTGGCAGATACTTATGAAATTATTGGAGTGTGGAAGTAAAGGGGGGTTGGACAGGAGGGAAGAGGGGCGTGCTTTCAAAAAACCCATAATCTTTGTGTCCATAGTTATTCCCGGAGAAGTACTGGTTTGTTTTGCCTTCCAAAGTACACATAAATCTCTCCATTGGTCTCAACTGTCCTGTGAAAATAAAAATGATCCCAAACTGTTCAAGAATTACTCAGGGACTATTCAGTGCTCAATATGTCAGAGAAGCAAAGACAGACGCTCAGGAAGAGGAAGATTACAATCAATGAAGAAAAATCAATAACATGTAGAAGTTATCCTGCTGCCAGCATTGTCAGGAAAAGGTTTCTCCATTCCCCAGTCTCATTACATGTAGAAGATTATTAGAAACTGAGCAGCCAAAGTGAAGCTGTAATCATCTTCCCTTTGCTTTTTTTATGTTCATAGTGTAAATCAACATTTCACTTTGACTTAATAAACAAAACAACCTGTTCTCCTACCAGTGTAGCATTTTATATATTTGCTTTACATGTCACTGTAAACGAAAAAGGACGAGATTAAAAATCCTTCTTTAAGGCCTTAAAAAACGAGTTGGAGAAAACTGAACAATGACTGGAGCTGTTGGCTGCAATATTTTCAGTTTACTTGTTTTTCATTTTTCCATCTGTGACTTTTTTGTCCTTCTGCCCAAACCAGTGGATCCTGGCTGCTAAGCTCTGCTTGCTAATGGGATGGTCATTTTTTGATTCTCCCCCTGAAATCAAATAACCAGCGAATGAAATCACTGAATTTTATAGAGCAACATTTATGTGACCTTGGGGAAATATGCATTCCTTATTGTATTAACTGATAGAAAGAAATAACTGCAGAGTTAGTGACAAAGTCTTTCTGACCCTGAGACAGAAAAAGTTTTCTTGCTTTGGAAAGTTATTTAACATACACCAAGTGAAGTAATTGAAAGCATGATAGATAAATATTTAAATGTCTCCCTAAATTTAGACCTGTACGAATAGAAAATAATATCCATGTTTAAATTATAATAGTTTATGCCTTAATATATTTTACATTTTAATAAAATATACACACACACTCTGACATACAGCAGACAGTCTACAGAAAAATACTCACCTTCAGAAATATGTGTCAAGATTAATTCCATAACCCTTCACTTCCCAAGACTCTCTAAATTATGGTGACAAATGTTAGCAAACACAGATGTCCAAACTCATAAACTTTGCATTTCTGTAGGCTAGGACTCTTTGTGCGTGCAGGTGTTTGTTTCATCTATGAAAATGCCAACAGTATGTACAAAATAAGGGCATTTTTTTCCAGACAACATTCAATAAAATTATTTCAAAATCCCAACCTACCACCATCATCATCATCACTGTCTGTTTCTGAGCATAATGCATCACATATTGGTGGTATAATATTCATGTTTCAGAGAGTGCTCCTGTATAGTCAAAAACGTGTCAAAATGAACATTTTGAAGCAGTTAAATTGCCAGTTTCTTAATTCTGAGACATTTTTTAAGTTCTTGAGTTTGCTTTTCCAAGGTTTAGGATTTAGCTTTTTACTTTGTAGGCAACATTTATGATAGAATATTTTGTGATTAGCTAAACTGAGCAGTTTATTATTTTGGTTCTTGGTTACTACTGTCATTGGTTTTGGAACAGCCATCAACACTCTAGGAAGTGCCTGCAAACACCTGAGAGTACCTTGGTCTGCTCTGAAGAACATGAGCTCTGGTTCATTTGCCTTCATAAATCCCATCAGGAGCTCCAGAGGAATGATGAAAGAGCCATCCATTATTTGTCTGATTTAGAAACAGTGAAAATAAAGAGCTAATAGAGAGCCACAACAGGATTTTCAAGCTCTAGTGGGACTGTCTGATGCTACTCTTAGAGCAAATAAGAAGAGCATGTGGTGAATGCTCAACCTGGAACATGAACCTGGTGTTCAGTTCAGCTTCTACAGCAATGGAAAAATCAATTTTTTCCGGGCAGGAAATCATAAATAGCACTAAATTTCACTTTCCCACATGATCTTTCAAGTTACATGCTAGGCAATTTGTCACTTTTGAGAGCAAAAAAGTTAATTCTTCAGAAGTGAAACTTGCCAGCAGTTCTTCAAGTAATTGACTGGCATCTGGAAGTGGGTGATTTTTCTTGCCTGGCAAAGGTATCCTTTAAGTTAGTAGAGAAAACACCAAAGACAATACTTTAGGTCCAAATACTGGTGTTTGTTTTTATAAAAGAAGTCTCTGAAATAAAGTACCATAATAAATTATCCTGATTCCTAAATTATCTTCTAGTCCCAAAAAATAAAAATCAATAAACTGAGTTTTGTCTTACATCACCAGAAACTTACTTTCAAGGTATTTCTGCATGCAAATTACCAAAAACCAAAGAGTCCAGTCCAGCTTTACTACAGAAGTGATACATACAAAGCAGGCAAATAAATGGTAAAATGAGAGCTTCCATGAAGCATTGCTAATTATGCATGTCAGATTTATTTTAAGGAAATGCAGCCCACTCCTGTCAGGGGATGCTGTCAGTTATCTTTCCTAACCTTTTTTCTACCCTTGTCATATAGATGTCCCTTTGTAGTCACTGGACAGACATTGGCAGAAATAGTCTGCAGTGTTTTTTTAGATGTCCATTCAGGATTAAATTAATTATGTCCTCAGGTCTAGGAAAATGTTATGTCCATATCTCTCAAAGGCAGCATATGGACACTCACTCAAGCACAGTTGTCAATACTGTAGGTGTTTGCGTGTACTAGATAAATCCAAATTTTAATGTTATTTATTCCTTAACTTGACCAAATAGGATCTGGCCAGAACTAATGACTCTGTAAATATTTATAATAAAAGACTATGACATTTCAACTAGTTTTTCAAAATGTATGTTAAACTTGCATTTTATTAGATAAAAAGTATATCTTTTCCAGTTTATTTTCTTTCTGATCTACTAATAAAGTAGTGTACAAAGGAAAACTCTCAACCCTTTACTAAGAACTGCAGATCAATATATCTTGAATTTCAATGCAAACTGTATGTTATTTCACTTAATTAAACGTAATGTACATTAAATTAAACTTCTGGCCCCAGCTCTGAAAAGATGAATGTATATATATATGACCTACTCACATTATTTTCTTGTTTGAAGAAAAATATACAAAATTTTTTATCCAGTGATAGATTTTTAAGAGCATTTAAAACACTGGCATGCAATGTGCAGGATTCTCAAAAGAAATTCAGGCATATGCTCCAACTAAGATCAGTGGGAGTCAAATATTTACAAGATTTTAGAAATTGTATCAGGCATCTTTCTGAATCCTTAGATTCTTCAAAAGGCTCATCCTTTGTAAAGTACTGCTGACTTATCTGGAGAAAAGGTGATGCCTTGTCCCATATATAAATAGATAACATTCTTACCTTCAAATCTTATTTTGCACTTCTTTCTTCGTAATTGTTCCATTTATCTATTTTGGGAGTGTCTCAAAATATCCAATCAGAACCCAGCACAGGGGAAATATTTTCCCTTTAATTTACTGTATATTCACACTAAAAGTATAAAATATTTCTGATAGGCTGTTTGTGTAATTGCTCTCTATAATCAAGTGTTGCAGTAGAAAAATCCCTGTTCATTAGTAGCAAATGTTACACACACACACACACGCACGCACATACACACACCTCATTTAAGCATATTAGCAGAGAAGTTAAATCAAGTAAATGTCTGCAAACTGTACAGGATTCAAGCCAAACTGAAGATGTGTGTTTCTTGAAATTATGTGGCTTTTAAACCATCTCCTGGGCATTGTTTTCATGAATACAATTCTGAAGAAATGTATATAAGTCACAGCTTTCATGAAAACAATTGCTTTTTATTGCTTTTGCCTTAAATATAATAAAGAAAGAACTAGAATATATTGGAAAGATGAAGGCACATAATAAGAAAAACAATTTGCAGCGTTTCTAAACTTGATTTTGTTTTTCTTTTCAGAATGGACAATAATGGTTAAAAGAATTCTTCATGACATGCATGAATATCATAAATATTGACAAGTTATTTTATTTTTAAACTAGCAGAATGATCCATAGAGAAAATTTAAATTGTCTTTGCATGTGCATTATTTAAGAAATTATTTTTAAAATCTATTGAAACCAACTCAGCTGTAGCTTCAACATTGTTAGTGTCAAGTTTGTTTTAAATCAGTCCCGATATGGAAGCATTACATGCAAGGATTTTCAAATGATGGGCTGCTTAAATTTCAATCCAAGAATTGTCAAATGACCTTCCTCTGCCATATTACAGTCTTGGCTATTACTGCTCATTAGTAGTTTAAAAGTTAGGAAAACTTACTTTTTTTCTACTATTTTTATTCTACAGGTACATGGAAGCTCCAGTTCTGAAACCTTTGGAGTTGATCTTGATTGAGATTAATTACAAAGCCACTGCCGAGATGATGCAGTTGCTTGACATGCTCTTGTTTTAATTTGCTCCTTAGCAGGATTGCCACATCTCAATCGAGCTACAAATCTCAATATCATCACCCTTTGCACAGCTACCAGGACTGCAATTCTCTAATAATTAATGTAGCTGAGGCAAAGCCATTTGGCTGGTTGCTAAATAAAGCAAAGACAACAGAAACCAGAGACAAAAAAGGATGGCCTCATGGTTAAAGAGTGGTTTTGAGAAAAAAAAAGAAGACACCCTGTATTGAAGGACATTTTAATTTTTTTTAATCCTTTGTAGTATTTCCTCCTTCATACTAATTTCATTTCTGCCTTATCTCAATTCATCATTGGGCAGTTGCTTCAAACAGATTCTCTATTACAAGAGGGAAATAGTTTCATTGGCACATAACATAAGGAATATCTATCATTGCATGCATTCAAATTATTTTCTTCTGTGGTGATGATATCTCACGGTTCCTTCTAATAATTTTACAGTTATAGAAAGAGAACTTAATAAACACAAGACACTAAGGCAGAATTGCTCATGGCCCTCTTTGTTACTTGGCAAGGAAGATTAGAGCACACTGATTTATGTCAGCACACTTTGTTCAATTCACCGCTCCTTCAATATGTTAATAATGTCCCGAGGAGAAATGTGCTCGAAGGTATCGCAGGGTGTGTACCTGAGTCCCACTCTCCCAGGGCTCCTCAGGAAACTTCTGCTACATTGCTGCGAACAGCCCCACAGAATTAATTGACAGACACCCTATTAAGACAGAATGAGATGGAGCTGTGATGTTCTCAAACTCTTTATCCAAAAACTAGGGGAGAGGATAAAATGTTTTTGGCAAAACCATTTGTAGCTGGTGATCATTTCTGAATCAGAGGACTGGCTTAATGTAGCACAGATTTTCTAGTTCAAATGCATGCTTCTTGAAACTGATACCTGTATTGCCCCAGAACTCTTCTTTTAAAATCTCCCACCACTGCTATATAAATGAGCCATCTGAAAATTAAGCTGTTGTAATAGTACCATAATTTTAGTCACAATTCCCTGCTTCTAGGATTCAAAGTAACCTACAAGATGTCATGAAATTATTTCATAATTTTGGCTTAAAGGTTTTCAGAGTGAGCTCTGCTGATATCTCAACATCAGTGAAGGCAAAATAGTTTAATGATCTAAAGCTTTCTTAATATATTCTGCTGAATATAATTTAAAGTTTTCAGGAAGAGTAAGGAATATAAATGTTGGGCCATATTTGCAGCAACCAAGTAGGCTGAAAGTAATTGTGTTACTGCTATTACAATTAATTATCCATATCTGTTCATATTTCCACCAATGCCACCCAGTATTTTTCCCATTATGTTTCTATCACTTTCTATCTAACATTGAAAGTTTTCCATGAGATAATACAAGGAGTGGCATTTTCTTTTTTTTTACTATTTTATCCTATCACCGTGCGAGAATATTTATGAGAAAATATATGAGAAAATTCTGTAAAAATAAAATAATACAACATTGATCCTTTCTTTTATTTTCAAGGGTTCCTGTTCATTTTTAATTGGAGTCATATTTTATGCTTTTTCACAAGAAGTGCAAAAAATCATCATTCAGACATTCTTCCGAACAAAACAAAATGCATATTTGAAAGAGAAATTTAGGTGGGTATAAATGAAAACAAGAATGGTAAAATAATTAAAATGCATAACTTGATTTAAATAGGAATATAAATTCTAAAGAATTGCCTGAATTAATCATAATAAGTATAATAATTTTTAAAAAACTAACAATACCAAACCCCAGAAGGCTGCAGGAAAGGATATAATACAAATTCAAACTAGGAAACAGCAAAGGGAAATTTACTCAGTATTAGAAAATTTTCATTCTCCTTTTGTTGATAGTGACTCTGAAAAATCCAACTTCCCTAGAAAACAGATTGACATCTCATCAAGAGCAAGAAAAGATTTTGGCTTACTACAATTCGTTTTTAGAATTTCACAAAAAAGTAGTAACAACTCAAATGCTAATTAGAGATATTTTGGTGATCTAAACATATTGCAGGGAAAAGTAAGATGCATTTCTTGCATGTCAGTATCCATTTCTAATATCTGTGATACCATCAGAGAACTCTACACCTTCTGCTGCACTGTACTTCTCTGTTTCCTTGCAATGGAAAGTTATGAAAATGTGTTTTTATTTAATTATTGCTACTATTTCTTTTATTATTTTCTTGTTTCTATTTTTCTAGCACTGTCCAATAATTGGGTGGGGGTGAAGATTTTAAAAGCTACTCAGTGTAGCTGAGGTAGGTGATGTCAGTTGCTCTTTCTTTGTACGCCAACAGTGTAACCCCGTTGTAGAAGATCCTGTGCCTTAGCATAAATTATAGAAGGATCTTCTCCATGATCTTGTTGGGCAAGATCTCGGTGGGGAAACCTGCCTGTAGCTCCCCAGGTCTTCCCTTTTTTCCATTTGGAGAAATGGGGATGAGCTCAGAGGGAACATTGCTATGAGAGAGTCCTTACTTCAAAAGCGCGGGTAGTATGACCTGCTAAAGTAGAAAATGGAACAACCCAACAGACAAAAAAGAGAAAGTTAAGATAGAAATTATTAAGCTTCTGAGGAGTAAAAACATGACAGAGTTCTTTAGGAAGAAAAGCAGTATTTAGACAAGGAATGTGGATTGAATAAAGTACAGGTGTGTACAGTTAACAACTGAAGAGGTAAAAAACCTGAGATTTTTAATCAACAGATACAGAAAACTGGCAGATTACAAAGAATAAAGTCTGGAATGTTTGTCTGACTTGTCTAGTTTATTTGCTGCTTCTACTCTCTGCTGCCCATGTGCTTTGCTGTCTCGTAAAATCCTCTCATGCACTTAAATAAACTGTATTTTATTGTCCTGCAACAGACACTTGGACTGATGCTATTACTCCAAATGAAATCAATGGCAGAGCTACCATCAGCTCAATGGGAAGAGAACTTACCCCACTCCCATAAAGCACAGTGAAAGAATTAGCACTGAGTCTGATCAATGCCTTTCCAAATCAGAACTTAGTGCAACACTCAATAAGTCTCCTGACTTGAGCAGGTTGCTAAGTGCAGGTTCTTTTTCACTCACAGGAGTGATACCTGCGCATTTCTGTGGCCTCTTACCATTATACATTTTCACTCCCTTTACTACCTTGCAGAGTAACTTTTTTCTCAGCTGAAGAGAGGTATTTTTCACCAGTAAAAATATTCTGAGAAAATACATAGAAAATAACTTGATCTTCATTATAGGAAGTACTGCTGTGTCAACAAGACAAGATTTTTCAATGAAGATATAATTCCAAATAAATCTTCAAGGAACATGCTGAACAGAAGAGAGACCAACCTCATGATGAGTAGTCAAAGACAAAAATGACATTCAGTCTTAAGTAATTCCTAGTATTTTACAGTCATTTTATTTGCTACTACTCCAAAGAAAAAGCAAGGTCAATACTGAGCAGGTGATCTCAATAACAAAATAGATTCTTGAACCTTTGAAAAACTGACTTACTCCATAAGCAGAAGGGACTACAAAAAATTAAAATGAGCAGGATTTAACTGATTTTCTTATATTTATTTACTGCACAAATTGCTATGTACCAAGTATGGTGTGTAGATTGTCACTTGTTTGGGTAGAATTCCAAATAAATTAATATTTAATTTTGTTTAAAATAATTCTTGAATAATTGAATTCTTAGTGAACTTCAGAACAAAAATGTATAGCATAAGCTCCATCCAGAACTATGGAGGAAAATGGGTCCCTTTAGTCCTGAAAATATATTTGTGCATCCATCCATTGTTGCACATCAAATTCAAGGGTAGCTCTGTGGTTCAGAAATGAGTAGTATGTGGAATGAATACTTCTTCTTCCCTTCTTTTTCCATTCCTGTGGTTATTTCACAATTTCAAAATGTTAGTAAGTGGCACAGAAATTTGGGATTGAAGTGGTTTATAGAACTATCTTTCTTAAATTTCTGAACTCTCAGAAGTTCCTTCCACTTCCATTTCAACTCCCTGTTTATCACACTCCATTTCCAAATAAAAAATCATCCAAAAAAAAAATCATCCAAAAAACATCATCTTTCTTTGTTTGGCAGATATTTAATAATCTGTTTGGAAACAAAGAAATGGCAGACAGAACTTGTCAACGTGGCAGGTGATGCTCCACTCATGAGATTTTTTTTCTACGCTTTAATTTACGTACTTGTACTTTTTAGCTATCATTGATATAGAAACTCATACTCATATCTGCATACACATACATCAAAAACATTTGGGAACTAGAGTTTCTAGAGTTTCTAATTCCAGAATTCCCATTTGTTTACTGAGTTACTTTAAATAGATTAATTGGATGGTTTAGTACTTAGTGTTAGTATTTATATGTGTATAATAGTGCTAAGCTGTCTTAGGAGCATAATTTTGTATCTGCATTGAGTTTCCAGCTAGTACAGGATCTCTCCAGCATTATTAAAAATGTGTATTAATAAAAATGCTGGAGAATTGTGAGTTTCAGAGATCAATACTTTTTTTCTCACCCGCAGACGGTTTACAAAAATGTAGTATTCTTACAGGATTCAGTAACATTCTTCTATTTGCCTTTTGGGACAATCAATGTATAACTTCTTTTAAAGTCCAGTTTAATACAGCAAATTCAATCTGGCAAAAATACCAACTTTTTCACCTGATGACTTCAAATCAGAAGGTCTGTTAAGCTTTCTTTTTTCAATAAATTTTTGACAGTTCGATTTTTTCAAGTGTGTTCACTGTGGTTAGTAATATCAAAAATTTTTACAGAGGATAATTTCACTGTTCAAGTAGTCCAAAAAAAGATAAGTTGATAAGCTCATATAAGTTAACAGCTTATGTAAAAGTGAAGTTTAAATTAAAACTGCAATATCATCTCTTTGAATTAGCATTACCTTGTCAAAAAGTAGTAAATCTGTGTATGTATGACTTTGTAAGCACAGTATACAGATTTTATATTCTCTTCCTTTAACCAGTTTTATACTGACTTCAGTGCTTAAAAGCTTATGTGTTTGGCTTTACTGGACTTGCTTCTGAATTGCATGCATCTGAAATAGCAATAAAAATCAATCTTGTCCTCTCAGAAGAGGTTAAGAATTACGGGGAATCTAAACTGAGATTTATGGTCCATCATTACAGCCCTGTGTCCAGATTCACAAAAAAAAAAAAGAATATCTAAAGTTTACCCACACCTTTCCACTGTGTTATCCAGCGTTATTCCACTTCCACAGCAGCATCACCGAGATCAAACGGCAGCAGAGGTGGACCCAAGGTATCAGTCAGATCTCCCCTCACATCCCATCAGCCCTGAGTGTCGTGCTGTAATCAAACCCAGCGACACAGCAGAGCAATTCCAGCTGCAGGCTTTGCCCCCAGCTCTAATGAGACAGCTTTCATGAGAAAAAAGGGCACACAGATTGTTTTCTTCAGGCAGGTGGGTGATGGACACAAGAGTGCAGGACTTGGTCTCTTTAGACCTGGCTCCATCCTGGATAAACTGAGCAGCTTGTGACATACAAGTGTGGGGGTTTTTATTCCTTTGTCCGACATGGCAGGACAAAAGAGCTGTTGTGCATGGTAATTCCAAAGCTGAGAAGTTCAGAGCAGAGGAAAATATTCACCGGATTTATTTACATGTCAGTACCCCCTCCCAGAATACCTCTCCAGCTCACAGATTTCTCAGAGAAGCAGTGCTGTGTCTGATCTGGAAACAATACAAAGTTACAGTATTTTTCTCTTTTTATAGGAGATGATTCATCATAGCTGTCCAATTGTTTTTTCAGCTAGAACTGAAATTCATAATGGTTGGGTTTAGGTTTTTTGGCTCATATCCCTTTTTAAGGGGACATCGATATATTGAATACTTAAACACTGAAGAACATTGATGTATTCAGTCCTTTTTATCTTTGTTCTACCAATATAGGTGGCTGACCAACTCCTTGTAGTCTGAAAAGGCTCCGTTGTGTTCTCAGTGTCCAAAAATACCATGAAAGAAAGGATGGAAGTGATACAATTATTAAAAAATCATTGTGGAAGCAGTAGTTCCTTTCTGCTCCTAAGTAAAACAGGAGCCATGACATGCTGGAGAGGAGAGACCTAGATCTCACAGGTTGTGACTGAGCCAACCCAAGTTAGATCTCTTGATCCAACAGGCAAAAATGAAAATTTTTTTCAGAAATGTTGCTCAGCACTAACTCAAAACCTGGGCAAAAAATGGAAGCACAAGTGACTCTGTATTCTCAAATGGCTCAGCAGATTCAGGAAGACACAGAGAATGATCTGAACAAAATATCCAGTTTTTATCAAGAAACCAAAATGCTACATTTGATTCAAGAGCATCATAATTTTTGCTTTGATCCAGATGCCTGTGAAACTTTTTACTCTGAGCTTCTCATTCCATTAGAAGGCTCTATATGCTGGCTTATTTCATTTCAGAAGAGAAAAGATGGAAATACCATGATTTCTCATAAATGGAAACTCCAGGTTTCAAACTACTGCATAACTACTCTCTCACAATAGGGTAGGGAACAAAACCCTGGCTGAGTGCTATGTAAGAACTATACATAAGTAAGATGACAAATTATAAATCTCTAATTTTTGTTTACTTTGCTTTTGTTTTTAATTTTGATCTTGTGGAGGGTTTTTTTTTTTTTTTAATTGGGGCACTGCTGAGGGGTGTCTCTATAAAAAAAACAGTTTTTGAAAAATAGATGTTAGTGAGTAGCTATTACAAAGGATTTTTCTCTTCAAGCAGGATTAAAAATGTCATTGCCCTTGTAACAACAATATATCCCCAGTGTCTTGGACAAATTCCAATTTGAGAAATTGCATTCTGCCTACCTAAATTTTCTCAGCAGTTGGAATGGATATCATATTAAGCAATATCATCCAATGCCAGGGATCTGGTAAATAACTCTGTCCTTTTTGGGTTTGGAAAGCAAAGCTCAGCGTTCTTGACAGTGCTACCAGCTGACTTTTAGAGGTGCTAGAGCTAAAGGGGAATGACAAGCACTGAACTAATACCAGGAAGTGTTCACATTTGCAGGATCAGGCCCCTGAGACAATTTTTTTTTTTTTTTTTTTTTGGTGCCAGTGAAGACTGCATGTCATCTTACAGAGAGGAAGTGAAATGATTCTTGTTAACATGGGGCTTTTGTATACACAATTACAGCAAGAAATACAGCGCGCTTTCTGGGTCCTCTGTCCCGAGGTGGTTAAGGCCCAGTGGCCAGCAAAAGAAATCAGCAATTTAAATAGCAGTCTCTGCTGGGTGATCAGCTGCTAGATACACACAGCAAATGGGACTTGTATGAACAAAATGTTATGCCCATGGACAAGCGTGTGCGTCAGCAACCCGTGACATGGAACAGTGCACCACTCACTTGGAACTGATTTCAATCAGATGTCACCGTGGTGTTGCATACACATTCATTTAGTATTCAGTCCTTTGTAGCTACCCACACACACATACACACACAAAAACACTCTGTGTCTTTTTCATCCTTATGATCCATGTAGAGTTCATTCCTTTCTTTGGAAAAAGCACATTGAAATGGTAAAGATACAAAATACATTTCCTTTCAAGTGATTTTCATTTTTAAATGCGGGTGCCTGAAAGATGCTGCTCAGGTGGAGACGCTGAAGGAATGGAAGAGAATTTGGCTGACTCCTCTGTGGGTCAAGTGAGGGAATAAGTACATTGCATGGATATCTGGTGGATAAAACACTGACCTCGTGTGAAGGGCTGCATTTAAATCCTCCATATGGATTCCCAGGTTTTGGATTCCCTACTAATGTCTGCCAGTGTCTGTATTAAGAGTCTAAGACCACGTGATTTAGCACAAGGCCATGAAAACATGTGTTTTGGTAACTTTTCAGAGAATTCCTTGCTATAAGTACCACTGCTCAGTAACTGTACGCAACCCCTTTCTACCTGTCATTTACTGACCTGGATCCACCTGAATTCCTTTTGCTTTCTCGGGAGCCTTCTCAAAGTGGATATTTGAAGTAGTGAAGGTATTTCTTCCGTGAAAATTCCTTATTCTGTTAATCATTGCTTCTGCCTAGGAAAGCTGGGTGGATTCCACATCAAAACCATGAGTTCTCTCTAAGAGTGGAAAGAAACCAAATTCCCTGTCCACATTCTGCTCTGTCATACCAGAGTTTTCTTCCTCACCTCCATAGAAGGCAACAGGAGATTTAATATTTTTCATTTCCTACAGGGATGGGATGAATTTCACCTCACATGACTACAGATGCCCAGTAGATGGATATTTAAGACTTGCCAGTAATTCTGGACTACTTGATAATAGGAAACAGTGTGGAAGCAGAAACCCACGGAACCCATGGTGACCCTTTAATCATAATTAAAAAAAAAAAAAAAAAGAATGGGATGGAAAAATAAATTTGCAGCCTCAGTGTACTTTTCAAAAATTGAAAAACTGTCATTTTTTATTGAGAATCAAACCAAAAGTTTGAAATTTTACATGAACTGAAACATTAATATGAGGTCAGTCTGGAGCAAACTGAAATAGTTCATGCTAATATTAATATGAAAAAAGATTTATTTTTAAAGAACATTCTAAATCAAAAAGTTAAGTTAAAAAAGAAAAATTTAAGCCAAAGATAGTAAACCAAACACAATTAAACATCTTATTGAGAATATTCAAGAAAAGTCAGGGTGTAATGGCAAATATTTAGATGCTTTTAAAAGTCACATCCTCTCCCTTAAAATAGCATTTAAACTAAACTCAGTGAAGTTTGATATTGAGTTGTGCTTCTATAAGCAGGCAGTGCTATTTCACTAGTATTCAAATTTACTTTCTTAATTTTAGAAATGATTCAATGGATTCTTACACCTAAAGATGGACAAAGGATAAGGCCTATAAGATGACATGCTAAGAACACAATTTAACAGTTTAGACTTGTGTACATCTCCCTGATATGATAATATCTCCTATTTATGTCACATTAGTATCTCATTTCTGGTTGAAGGATGGCAAGTTGAGCACACATCCAAATAAAAGAGTAACTTGAATAGCTTGAAAAGAACAGAGATGGGAGCTTAGATATGGGAGCAGAATGAGGAAAGAATATTTGTAACCCAAGATGGTATTTAACATTGAATTGACAACCTTCACCCTTTTGCAGTACACTGTTATAGATGCAATAAAACAGAGCTTCACACATAATCCCAAGGAATCTGGAGAATCAGAAAATTAATGAATAGTTTTAAGAGAAATGAAAAAAGACAGAAACATATAATGCTCTGAAGCAGATGCTCTCAGTGCATGGCTTCTACGTATATGAACTGGAGCTCGCTCTCTTCCCTCGCTTTGGGTTTTAGGAAGATGAAATGTGATATCCCACTTTCTATTAGTGAGGGAAAAAGTAATTTAAAATAAAAACACAAATCCTGTGCTAACATACATGGATACATGTGAGTGACAGTCACGCAGACTAAACCTGACTTTCTGAAATCAGTTAAACACTTCACTGATCCCCTAAGAATACTGCTCAGGTTGAAACCTTTACAGAATCAGTTTTGATAAAAAGTGTTAACCGTGAGTTTCTGATAAACTTTATTGCATGGCTTTATGAATTTTTGATGTGCATAATTCTTTAGTGGCTGTTCACAGTCTACTCAATCATGAAGATCCTCTCACGCTGTCAGAAGCTGAATGCCAAAGTTCATGGAAGAGATTTGTTCAGCATCTGGACCATGAATATGAGACACTGTAAGTCTGAAACTGTATAGCAAAATATGCAAGATAAAAGGAAAATCTCTACTCTCTATGGCAAAAACAGACCCATAAATTAGTAATTTCAGTGTGAAAAATGCAGTAGAAGTAAATCAGAAATAATAGTAATTAATATTTCGTTATCTCATGCATATTTGAGACCACTGGAAGTGACAGAGCTCAAACGACATATCCCAAAAAACCATGCTGAATAATCC
Source organism: Dasyornis broadbenti (assembly GCA_013397935.1). Classification (NCBI taxonomy): domain Eukaryota; kingdom Metazoa; phylum Chordata; class Aves; order Passeriformes; family Dasyornithidae; genus Dasyornis; species Dasyornis broadbenti. Next base: position 1,006,344 of record VZRN01004522.1, on the reverse strand, counting down.
TGACAGGAACTCCTGAATTTTAAAAATAAGACCTCAACTTCAAAAATTCAATTCTATTTTGTAATAATTTCCGCACCCACCAGGAACTTGAATCCTGAAAGTATATGGTATAAAAAAGGATATAAAAAATATTTATTTCATTGGCTGCTCCCCTTTCACCTTTTTTATTCCACTCATGGCTGGAGGGACTGGATAAGAGAGTGGACCAACCCTACCGAAACAAGTAAGTTTCAGTCATTAAAAACAGCAGCCACATATCTGCCAAATACAAATGCTTGCAGCATGAGAGATAGAATCAGTCACTCATGCAGGAAAGTGTGAGGTTAAATAATATAATTGCTATATTATAATATATAGGTCTTCCCTGTGGCATGACAGCCTATGTGGAGTCTCAACCACACAGCAGGACTAATTAAGAAGGCAGATGAAGACTAGTGCTAGCAAAAATTGTAATAAAGACTTTACTTTTTTCCACTCCTCTTTTCCCATTGCCAATGGAAAGAGGAAAAAAATCACAGTGTGGTCCACATTAGCCCATACGTGCATGTTAAAAGGAAAATCACTCCCATTACTGCATGGCAGGTGTGCATCCATGGCTACATGTTGGGATTTGAGAGCTCACAATTAATTATATAATTCTCATCCCACAGCTATGTGGAGCTGTATAATCAAGATTTCATCCACAAGGTGAAATTCACCCCTGTAGACAGAGCCAGAACACAGACCATACAACACAAGCATCCTACTTATACCTTCAGAATTTATATTCAATAATTGCATTATTAACCTGTCATTATGTGAATATTTTGTAGTCAGTGTTATTAGAGGTCTTGTATCTGCATTTTTTCTGTACCAGACTCAACCAGTGGGAGATGCATGTGCAAATGAAGGCAAGTTTTACTCTTAAGAGTATATCTAGGATAAATTTCACCTAACTTTCAAGGGTTTTAAAAGTTAAGGATCTAGGGTGGGATTTATTGCTTTATGTCATCTAGACAATAAAAAGTAGGTAAAACCAATTTCTTCCTTACAGTGCCCATTTCTCTCTGGTGGTGATTTGTGGACCCTGGAGTGACCAGGTCAGATGAACATGTTGGGCACTGGAGATGGCTGGAGCTGAGGTGACTATGAATGTAAGGCTGTCACTTACCAACACTAAAGACAAACACCTTCAGATATTAATCCTCCCTATTTTGGACTCCTCTCAGGATGAGATGAGAAAATTACCGCGCAAGTGCACGATTTCTGTCCATTATTCATTGAAAGAACCCAACTATAAAGTCCAGGGTAGGCAGCAAGTGTTCACACGGAGTTCAATTCACTTGTTTAAACAAGGGCATTTGAAGACATTTGAATCCTTCAGCAGTATCTGAGACATCTACATGGAGCTGGTAGGATACAGGACTTGTAGGAGAGCCATGCAGATGTGGAACAGCAGCTGGAAGTCAGGCAGAGGATATCTGAGTGTCTCAATTGTCGGTAGATGCCTGCGTAAGGAACAGGCTGCTCAGGGAAGTGCAGTCACCAGCCCTGATGGTGTTTAGCAGATGTGTAGACATGGCACTTAGGGATGAGTTTTATAGGTGGATTTGGCAGTGTTAGGTTTAATGTTGGACTTAATGGTCCTAAAGTTCTTTTTCAACCTAAATGATTCTATGATTCCAAGTGCATTGAGCACTTAAAGACATGAGTCTCCTCATACATATATGTGATATAAAGTGTCACTAACCCTACATTACTCCCACAAGTTTTATTTTATGGGAACATGCCCACTGATGGCATTTCAAAAGCACTCAGTTAAAAAGTCCTTCTTAAGGTAAAACCCATTTAAAGAATTACAACCTGAAACTCGTATGTTTATCAACACAATTTTGCATTTTAAAACTAAGTATAACCCAGTAAAATATTTCCATCAGTATTAAAAATGTGCACTATTTTTCTGATGGTAACCTGCCAAAAGTACCATCATAAAGGCTAGAACACAGCAGATACAGATGGGTAGTGAACCTAATTTTTGAAAAGAGTCTTGAAAGGCAGGACTTGGTGCTTTGTTTGTGTCCAGTCCTATCCAGGTTGTTTCTGGGTTTGGGATCCATCATCCGGGTGGCTCCACGTGGATCACTGAGGAAGGTAGGCAAAGCTGTATGTACTCCACCCTGCATATTCCATTTCCCAGCTGCCTAGCTGCACCCTGACATTTCATGGTGCTGGGCTGTTTTCCCTTCTATCTCCTAGCAGAACTTTTGCTACAGGCTCTGTTAGATATTGTCCAGATGATCCTTGGCCAGCAGAGAAGTTTTGAAACTACTGCAGCCTCTAAAGGCCCTGTCACAGAGGATCCAGCATTAGAATTATTTTCAAAGGGCAGAATAAGATCTAGGAAAACGATAGATAGAGAAAAGTCACAAAAGGTATTCTAAGAAGAAGAAGAAATACATAGGAAAAGGTATCACTAAGTGGTACAGTTCTACTTAACTGAAAACAATGAGGCTGTGTCAGCTATTTTTCACTGAAGGCCTTGACACCTGCAATTAATCTTCAGTTGTTCACTAGGTGACTCTGAGATACAGGACATAAACGAAGCCACTTACACATATGGGCATAACAGGACAAAGACACTTCCAAGAGCCTTTTGCTTTCAGCTAGTCACTCTCACCTCCCATTGATCGGTAGCTGAGGGCTTTCAGCAACCTAAACGAGTTCAAAAGCTTTAAAATGTTTCAGGCCTTTCCCAAGGTAAAATGTCACATCTATTTATCATTAAAAAAGAAAATTTTATCTGTTGGTGAGATCAATCCCCTGACAACAGCAGGAATTCAGGAAGCAGAATAAAAACATCCTTTTAAACAAGAGAGCTAATCTGTAAATACAAAGGTACATTAATATGAACAAATAAATGAAGCCAAAACACATTTATCTCAAGACAACTGAGTCACCTTAAGGAGCATATTTGGCCCATTTCTTCTTGTTATATTTCATTAAAATTTAAAACCTTTATAAAAATGTAAAATATGAATGTAAAATGTTACATTTTTATAAAAAGTTAAAGAAAAAGGTCAGACTTGACACACAATGCAACTTACTAACGCTTTCACAAACACTGCCCATCTTGTTAGAATATTAATGTAATTCGTTATAATACTATACTAATGACCAATATCAGCAAGTATTTAACAAACAGATATTGAAAAATAAGAATACAGCTTATTATGAATAAATTGGCTTCTGTTCCAGTTAAATTTGATTAAATTAATGAACAGATATACACCGTATACACATAAAAAAGATATAGTTTGTTTACGGACAGCCTGAATATATTCATACTCAAACATCTCTTTCTTTAAGAATCAGAAGATTTTTTTTTTTCCCTCTAGCTGCCTGTGGTGGGCTGACCTTGGCTGTGACTCCGTCACTGCCCTCCTCAGCTGGGCAGGGCAGAGAAAATTATAACAAAAGGCTCATGAGTTGAGATAAGGGCAGGGAGACATCACTCACCAGTGACTGTCACAGGAAAAACTGACTCAACCTGGGGACATTAATATAATTTATTACCAGTGAAATCAGAGTAGGATAGTGAGAAATAAAACCAAATCTTAAAGCAACTTCCCACCCCTCCCTTTTTTCAAGGCTCAACTTCACTCCCCATTTTCTCTACCTCCTCGCCCTCAGCAGCTCAGGGGGATGGGGAGTGGGGGCTGTGGTCAGTTCATCACACGTTGTCTCTGCTGCTGCTTCCTCCTCAGGGAGAGGACTCCTCACACTCTTCCCCTGCTCCAGTGTGGATCCATCTCGTGAGAGACAGTCCTCTACAAACTCATCCAACTGAGCTCTTTCCACGGGACGCAGTTCTTCACAAAATTCTACAGCTTGGGACACTTCCATGGGTGCAATTCTTTAGGAACAGACTGCTCCAGCAAGGGTACCCTACAAGGTCACAGGTCCTGACAGCAAACCCTCTGCAGTACGGTCTTCTCATGGAGTCACAGCCTCCTTTGGGCATCCCCCTGCTCTGATGTGGGAACTCTGCTCCCCCGTGAGCCTCCATGGGCTGCAGGGGCACAGCTGCCTCACCATGGCTGCACCAGGGGCTCCAGGGGAATCAGCTCCTGTGGCTGGAGCACCTTCTGCCCCACTGCTTCACCAACCTGGGTGTCTGCAGGGCTGTTTCTCCCACACATTCACACTTCTCTCTCTTCTTACTGCAATTGCTCCTGTGCAATGCCTTTTTTCTCCTCTTAAATCTGTTATCCCAGAGGCACTACCACCATTGCTGAATGGGATTGGCCTTTGCCAGTGACAGGCCCCCCTTGGAGCCACCTGGGATTGGCCCTGTCAGACATGGGGAACCTTCCAGCAGCTTTTTACAGAAGGCATCCCTGTACTCTCATGCTATCAAAATTTTGCCATGCAAAACCAATGCATCGCCGGACTAATATGCCTTTAACTTCATTGAAACAGAGCAATCAAGGATTAATTATAAATCAACATTAATATAAATTTCTATTTATGTATTTCAGAAATATGTGTCTGGAATGAAGATGAAGATGACTGTCATCTCTATGTAGAGAACAGCACAACCTATGGGGAGTCTCTCTATTAGCAACTGCATTTCCAAAAGCACTGTAATACTCCCTCTTATTTAACAAATATTCTTGCCAATAGTCTTTTACTTTTGATCAGACTGCATATTTTTAATCCTAAGAAAAATTATTTTTTGGAAATTTTCAGCATATTTGTGTGTACAGTTATAACATATAAACCACTAAGATGGTCTGAAGGAGTCTGGTAGATATAAGGATGACCCAGGTACATTTCAGACTGAACCTGAAGAGACTGGAGACTTGGTGAACCAGCTACCACTTTTAAGCCAGGATCAAAATACGCCAGAAAGGTAGAAATTTCAGGGTTCTTTTTTTCTGCAAAAATGCATTAGGCTTACCAAATATCCCAGGTTTCCTCACTGTCAGGTATAGAGGGTCTCAAATCACTATAAGGTCATGTAAAGTCATTCAGGTTGTATCCATTATTTTTTTTAACACTTTCACACTCCACTCATTTCACACATTTACTATAAAACTAACTTAATTGTTCTAATGAGTTTCCTGGGATACGTTGTGTGATATAAGGTACTTCCAAGCTCTAGCACTGTTTTAGCATAGTTACCAAGGCTGTTTTGGTGGGAATAATGATACAATTAGTATTTTACTTGAGGAAATAGAGAACCTGCAAAAGTTTAGGTTCTTTCTTAGCTCATTTTTATTGAGAGAAAATCAGAAGATGAAATAATAGTTCTCAAACCCGCAGCAATTCAAACTCCATAGGAGCAGAGATAAGTTAATGAAATGCAATGGGACATCAATTTTTTATGCTTCATGAAAAAAGGGGAAATTTTCTTTAACACGATTGTTGTAACCACTAAAATTTTTTGTGCCAAAACAGAATCTCAGCCTTTCTCAGCGGAGTAGCTCCAGTGGAGGACTTCCAGAAATCTTTCAGGAAACAGACATAATAAACTCAACACAGTTCAAGCTAAGACTGTGGCAGTGAGAGTTCCTCAAAAACACTGCAATGTGTCTCTGCCAAATGCCCGAAACTCACGTCTAGGGGAGGAAGGAGGGGAGAGTACCACTGGCAATTATGGTAAGGCAGTGCTCAACTTGCTGTTATGCCCAGGATTGTGGAGAAAACCTTTGGAAACCTGAGTTCTGGATCAAGAGGGAGGCTGTAAGGTAGACAGCAGTGTTAGTCCTGATTTGGGCCTTCCCGGTTCAAGAAGGTTGTAAGGAACTGGAGAGAGTCTGTGCAGGGCTGACGAATGGTTAGGACCTTATGCCACCTGCAAGTTGGTGGGATGGGCTTGGTCAGCCTTGTGAGGAGGAGGGCAAAGCTTGTAATTTTCTTGCCCTCTGAATCAATTTCTGATTCCTGACTAAGATCTCAAGCAGGTTACAGCAGAAAGGAGCACTCACAGAGAACATTAACCACATACTACGCTACGTTCACAGCCTGCCCAGCGTAACTGGCCTAAGCCAAGTTTTGATCAATATTTTCAAATCAATATTTTTAAGAAGTAGCACCTAAAGTCATATTTTTAGAAGGAAAATGGTGGTCTTTTTGGGTGCCGTTTGTTATCATGGACTGTACTTTGCTGATGGACTGTACTTCATTTGCTTCTGAACACAAGGACTCTACAGATTTATGTACTTTGGGCTTTAAGAAAGATGTTATACAAAGTTCCTAGAAAATTTACTAAAATAGCTGGAAGGGGGTTACTCCCCAGATTACTTCTATCAACATATTTGTATTCTGCCTCTCATTCTCCTTGCAGATTATCTATGTTCTAGTTACAAACTAAAAATCATCACTGTTTTGTGTTAGGGAATTTTGGTGTTTATCACAGGAAAGGCAGTGTGACAAGCACAGAGCAGACATTCTGCTCCAGCATTATGTTGATTCAAGTATTTTCAGCAACACAGGAAATGCCAGTATTCCCAGTATTCCATTTAATTACGTAATGAAGAGTCAATATTTGAGACTGCCACTCAAAATTTGAAGATGTTACCTGTTAACAGCAAAGAGAAAGCAAAGATACTGTCTGCAAGACAAACACAAAAACGTGTCACTTTTTTTCTTCAACCAGTTTAAGACTCAAACATAATAGCTGACTGATCACTGGTATTTGTGGATTTCTGTTAGAGGATATTATTACAAAGAAATATCAGTGCAAATGTCCATCTCAGATTCACCAAAAAAACTGTAATATCCAAGTATTTAGTTTAAAACCCAAGAGTCAGCCTCTGGTGAATGTGAGTTTAGGAATCTTCATTAAATTTTAACACACATTTGAAGCAACATGTTGTGGTGAGAAAAGAAGACATTTGATGTAAGGTCAATTAATCATTTAGAGAATATACATAAGATGACATCTTTTATTGTGGTGAACAAAGGTCAAAGCTTCATTTCTATTATAAGTCTTCTCTTTGGGTATATTATGAACTAACTGAAATGATAAAGAGAATCGATGGCATTACTCTCTCATTGGTTTATTTCCAGTTACAAATACGGAGAATCTTTCAAGGATATGACTTGTAAAATTATTCACCTTCCTTTCAAACTCCAAAATATTTCCTGTTGGGACTTGCAATGAAAGGGAAAAGGATCGTCTTTCACCCCAAGCAGTAAAAATTTTGTCATGCAAATATGAAAAGTTCTGCTGTGACTAACAGCCCGGAATATTGACTTGACTCTCTGCCCAGAGAGTACTATCTATGGTTTTTATTAGACTTTGCCCATTCATTATTAAAAAAAAAAAAAAAAAAAAAAAAAAAAAAAAAACCACCCCCCCAAAAAAACCAAAAAGTGAACGAACAAAAAAAAAATCAAAACCAAACNAAAAAAAAAAAAAAAAAAATCCCACTCCCCAGAAGAAAGGAGAGTGATTCTTAATAAAACATCCATTAAGGCTGTTAAAGAGAAGGCAGCCAGTGGGGAAAAAAAAAAAAGGAAAAGAAAAAATAAAAGCAGGTGCAATACTGGTCCTCAGGAGACTGAGCAGATAAACCCACAGAAGCAGCTAATGTGTATTCGATGAAGATAAGTGTCTGTCTATGAAAGACAGGTGAGAAAAGCAAAGTGATTTGTAGGAGGGCATCATCATGAGAATTTGAGCATCATAAGTTAAAGGGAGAAGAACCAGTCTTGCTTCTCCTTTTACTCTTGTTTCTGGCAAGAGGAAAACTAGACCAGTGAATGAAACTTACCAGTTGCTAAGAGCAGGAATCACTTTGCCTGGATTTATCTACCTGGAAGTTAAATGACCAAACTAAAGTAGCCATTTACTTCTTTTCCAGGTCAATAGTGCAGGATAGGTAGTACCAGAGAGTTACTCTTTTATCCTTGACAAACTGTTAGTGTAGGATAAATCTCCCTCTGGAGAGCATGTCTTCACCTTTTAAGCAAACAGTCCAAGAGAGTAGCTTAGACTTCACCATTTCAGATGGTTCATTTTAACTTAAGAACACAAGCAGATGGCAGAGAAGCAGCAAAACACATGCAATAACACCTACCCAAAATTCTCTTAGCTTCCAGTGATTTGTAGCTCAGGGAATTCATGAGGCAGAGACAGTGCTTTTTCTTTTAATTGCTCACAATATATTCCTTTTCCATGAAGCTGGGTATGACAAACACTGCTGTGGGTTCACGCAAGGGAAAGCACCACTTCCTCCTAGATATTTCCAGGAAAGTTATCCACCAGATTTGTCTTGTTTACTTCTTTCCTTCCTGTGATACTAAACACTTAGAAGCCTGTGTTTAGCCTGACTGCAGCCCACTCCTTTTCACAGATCTAAAGGCATGTCATTCAGTAATATAAAAGTACAGGTGCAAGCAATTTATTCTTACTTTTTTCTGGTAAGACAAAACTGCACTCCATCTCATTTTTCTCACTTAGAATATTCTTTCTCATCCTTCTGGACTGGATGGCTCAATTTCTGAATGAGATTTGTTGGGTATTTTTCGTACAAATCACCTGTGTCTCTCTTCATAGCTTCCACTATCAAATAGTCTTAAATAGATTTTAAGCACAATAGTTACAGAGAACAGTTCTGCTCACTTGTTGTCAGAGACAACCTGGCTCTAGTGGTACTTACCATCTGTATTAGATTATATGTTCCACAAGGCATCTAATCTACAACCCCTTTCCCCAGTTTGGGCTATACTGGTGCCTGTATTGGAACGCAAGTCAAAAGGACCACCCAATCCTGCACAGATTATCCTTATTACTTCTACAGAGCACTGAGTTCAGCTCTAAATCAGCCAAACAAAGACTCTTCCATACAATTTTCTGGTGATTAAAGCATTCAACAATATGCAAGAACTAAATTCTTGTCCTTTCTCATCCTCAGGGGGCTCTATCTCCCAAAATAATAACTTAATCCCAAACACAGGTTTGCCCTCTTGCTGAAAATGGATCATGTGGAATAAATGAATGTAAGAAAGAAGAGCAGCAATGGGAATTGTGATTCTACAAGGCAGTGCAAAGGGGGCTTAGATGAAACATCATTTCTGGTACAACAACATTTAAATTAGGCAACTACAGAAGATAGTTTGAATATGATTTATCAATCCCATTGTCTACTTAAAAGTAATATGCTATTCATTCAAAGCACAGAGAAACTAAATATTTCTCCAGAACCTCCTAAACTGTCTCCCTGTCTAAGCAAAGATGTGCCTTATTTGCCCTCTGATACCCTGTACACGTGTGTTCATGTGCATGGGTAAAAGAATACTGCACCAATAGTATGCCAAGGACACAAAGCCAAAATACCTCAACAATCTGAAACTCAAACTGTCTTTTTAAGGTTGCTTGTACAACTTAATTCCAATTTTTGTGTCTGTGATGTTGATTTATTTATCATAGACTCATTTTCAATTTTATTCAGTGTATGAGGTAGATGGAAATGGATGAAAGAATGGATAGTGAAAGAAACTCATGGTTGAAGAACAACTCTAGTAGAACTAGTGGACACAGCCAGGGGGGCCTCAATCATCTGATACAATCATGGCTCTAGACTGTAAAATACTTTGAGTTCTATTACACATCTAGCCTTCCATGTATATCTGGCATATCATAAATAAAAATAGATGATATTACATATACTGTCTTGGCAGTGGGCAAACCTGGATTTTGTGGATGGATGGTCTAAAGGTAAAACATATACATTTTCTCCATCATTTTTTCCCATCATGAAGGAAAAAATATTGTATGAAAATCATTTTCAAATGTGCTGTGAGCTCTGAATATAGCATTGAGTCCTTGATATAAATAAAAGTTCAAGGTATTCTAATGTGTAACAGCTTAAATGGGAAACTCATGAACACTCTAGCTTTCCAGCAAAGTTGTGTGAAAAGGGGAAGTTGAGGAGATTTAAATATCAAAAGGTATAGAGAACTTCTAGCACCAGCCAACAAGGCTTGGCTGTGCAGAGCATCCTGAAGTGTTCATCTATCTAGTGCTTTTTGCTTGCACATTTTCCATACAGAAGGCTGTCTGTTTATAATGGAAATACTGCCAATTGCCTATAGCTAGTAATTGAAGCACTTGAACTGTGACTGGTACCACTCAGAGCACATTGTAAGAAACCGCTTGAAAATTTTTCTCTATTATTTGTATATTTATATCAGCGGATTCATTGATTTTAAAAGTATTTTGATCAATCCTTCTGAAGTACATAATATTTTCCTGGTTGCCAAGAAATTCTGTGAAGGAAATCTGTTAAATACTGTAAATGCACTATCTAAGTAAGGCAAAGAAGGGTCAACTGCTAGTGACTGGGGAGATGCAGGTTTGTTTTTCTTTCCAGCCACAAGCATTCTGAGCTTGCTTCCTTATTCTTTCCTTAATAAATAATTTAACAAATTCTGTATGTATTTAGTTGATAAATGTCTCTCTACAGAGAAACAGAGATACAAACAGCTGGACACATATAGACACTACTCTATGTAAAAGACACTACCAGCTGAACTTTCCTCTGGCAGACCGTAATGTGAGCAAAGATGCGTCAAAACTTATTCCCCCAAACCTTGGAGTCTAGTTAGGCAGCTGATAGACTGATCATTTCCTAGTCCATCTCCCATGGCTGCCGCCGACTCGCCTTGACCTTCTGTTTGTTGCACCCTCACATTATACCTAGATTTGCAGTCAGAGCAATTATTTCAAGAGTAAGATGTTTCACTGTCATGTGTGATAGGTGCTTTCTTCTGTTAGAAGAACAGAATAAGCCTGTTAGAATCTACTGCAATTCAGCAAAATAAAGTCAGTTATTCTTCTATTCCTTTGGTTTGCATATAACTTCAAGTCACTATTCTCACTGGAATTCTTAACAATGCAGTAAGCAACATGGTTATGCATATTTTTTTCTGTCTTTTCATTATTTCTCAGAGAAGAACTGTGCAAAGTAGTTGGTTTTGCTAAGGGTGGTCTAAAAGTTCTGGAAATACTGATGTTGCCTTGCTGTTTCTTTTAGCAGGTACTGATGAGTTTGTCGTCCCTAGTTTCTAAAGGGAATGTGGGGGTTTTATTCCACTTCTTTTCTCCCTTATTTATTTCCTTCCCAGAATTAGATGGCTGTATTTACAGTTTGCAATGTGATCCATTGCTCTGGAATATCAAATCTCTTATAGAACGGTCCCCATTCACAACTCCAAAGCAGCCTTAAAATACACACAGAACCAACCAAAACTGAGAACTTAAACCCCCTTTTAACTTGAGCAGAACGTCACACACATTTGTGAGGAGGGCAGCCAAAGATGCAGCACTGGTAACTGTGTGAAGTCTTTTAAATGGAGGCTCTGTGTCCAGTTATATCCCATTATTATGGTCAAGATGAAAAGTAAATAGAGATGTGAACAGCCGATAACAGGTACCACAGATGAACAGACACGGGAGTTACCTAGCAACTGGAGGGAAGGTTTTGCTTGTGCTAGGCTAGAGCTGCGCCAGAGCACTCAGAGATTATGGGGCAAATTGACAAGTTGATGAATTGCTGATAAGTATCTGCAAACAAAAATCGGGAAGAGGCCAAGGAGCTGAAAAATTTCCTGAATGCTGTCTTCTCTCCAGCAGCATCAGTGCCATCTTACTTGAGTTTTTGGTATTTATAAATTGTTGACGTCTTTTAAGGATAAGATTGTTTTGGAGGTTGGAGCATTGCTACAGTGAAGGACACGTAATTGCATCAACTGCATATTAATCCATATCTTTTGACAGTCTATTCAACGTATACATACTCATCTAGCGGCTGTTGGGGAGAACAGAACATTATAACAGTTCCAGACCAGTCGGATTAGTATCCAGCCTTGGCAAACTGAGGTTATAAACTGGACCCCATGCACACCTGCAGTGCTTTGTAAGCCTCTGCTTTTGATTTTTCCTTTTTTCCCAGAGGAATAGGCCTACAAGGGATCTAGATAATTACATCTTGCCAATCTTATCTTCTAACCTCGTCACATAATCCTGTTATCAAATTCCCTCTGAAAATGGTTTCTCGCTTCGACTACTTTTATGAGATGGCTGCTCAAGCATCGCATTGGTGGTCGGGAACACTTTAATATGCAACTTAATTTGCTCATGGCAAGTTTATACAATGTTGTTGTTGTGACAATATCAGTTTATACAGATATTTCACCTCTTAATGTCTACCATAACCCTGTGTTTAAAAATCAGTGCCTTTATCTTTGTTTTCCATCTGAACACATGCCTTCTCTCTGAGCCTCATATGACTTGAGAGTGAGCAGAGTTCACTGCTGTTGGTCAGTCATTGCTCAGTCATTTTTCCTCTCCTTCAAAAGCTCCTTGTGCCTGAGCCCTTGAGACATGTCCTTGGCTCACTGGCACAGCCCTTCTCAATTTTCTCAGTTTACTTTTCCCATCCATTACCTGCATCCCCCAAAAGAGGAATCACCACCTTCTATTGACTGCCATTGCCACACTGTTCTCCTCCAAGTCATACAATAGGGCATTAGTCCAGGGAAAAAAGTATTTGTATGTGAGCAGGATTAAGTTAGGCCCGTACTGGTTTTGTTTAGCAGAACCCCACAGAAGATACATCCTTTTGGCAGCCTATCACATAAAAAAATTCAGTAGAGAGTGACATCTTGGTGAAATTTTAGAATTCATGCAGTTAATTTAACAGGTTGAATACCAATATCCAGAGTTCCATTTAAAAGTCTCTTGGTCAAGCACCATAGAACATACTGAGATTTTCTAACACTGAAATAAATCTGCTAATTTCCCAAAAGCTAGCAGGCCTATGGAGTTTCATTGCTGTTGCTGAAAAATGATGTAGCTACAGATAAAATCATCTTTGAATGTTAGATTCAGGATTTCCTTTAGAATTTTCTCTGATTCATGACAAAAATAAATGCAACATTCTAGATGAGCTTTCCCCTACACCGATGATAAACCTGGAACTAAAATTTGCTGTGCCCAAAGACTTCACATTGAGGCACAGGTTAAGAACTAGAACATGGTTCCTCTGTATACAGCCAACACTCAGGACTCACACACAAATAGTAGAAGGGGAGCTTTTCATCAATGGAATACTGGCAATTACCTAAACCTTGTCTTTTTTTTACACCAGCAGCTGTCCCTGGCTCCAGTATTTTCTGGTGCAGTAGGAGACTAATGCTCTGAATAGAAGTGGGACAAGCTGCTAACCAGAGCAGCCCCTCAAGGCATCTGCCACCTGCTGCCTCCTCCAAGGAGCTCTTCTGATTAATTTACTAATGCATTTGCCTCCTGCACTTGCATTATAACTGAAGCTAATGGGAGTGCTTTTCCACGGACATGACAGGCAGAACTTGGCCCAGAACTACCATGTTAGTTCTATTGGAGATCATATTAGTACCAACTGGCTACCTTGTCTAAACTAATTAGCTAGATTTGGGTTGGTCTGAAGCAAGATATTTTTAACCTCATTGACCTAAAACTCACTCATGCCATGGTAATGGGTCTGCTAGGCTTGCTCCTATTGCTGTCTCATATAGCTCTTTCCTTGAAAACACAGAGATATTCCATAGTAATCAGGACTGCACTGTGGATATAAAATTGCCTGCGTATTATTCTTACCTATTTAATAAACAAATTAGTCCACCTCGGCATGCTTAGCATGGTAGAAGAATTTAAAATTGTAATAGCAGATGCATGTTGGACAACTATTAGTTAGACTGTATTTTTTAAGCAACATGAAGGAAAAGTTTTACTCTTTATAATTTTTTTTTTCCAGACTATAATGGCCTATTTATAGACCACTGCTGTAAGCAAAGTATAAATGGGAAGATATGCTGTCAGAATATTTCTCTGTCTAAATAACGTTATTGGGAGCCAGAGGAGTAATAACGCAGGAAATCAATTGGGAAATTTTGTAAAAAGTGATTCTCATAAAAATTCTTCAGAAAATGTATGAGCCTACTGTATTCCTGTTCTTTACAAACATTCAGCCTCAACAGTTATCACATTCTCAGCTGAGGGAGTTTGGGCAATTTGCTTGGAGAGAAAACAGGCATTTAAATAAATAAAGTAAAATAAGTCTGTACCAACTGACCCTGCTCAGAGATAGAGGTGGCTCTTCCTCTCCCATGGTGGCACACGTTTGTGCCTCATGTCATCATTAATAGAGAAATAATATGGAAAGGGAGGGGGGAAGGAAGGAAGGAAGGCGCGGAAGGCAGGAAGGCGCGGAAGGCAGGAAGGAAGGCAGGAAGGAAGGCAGGAAGGCAGGCAGGCAGGCAGGCAGGCAGGCAGGCAGGCAGGCAGGCAGGCAGGCAGGCAGGCAGGAAGGAAGGAAGGAAGGAA
>VZRN01004522.1:965290-991968 GCA_013397935.1 Dasyornis broadbenti | reverse complement strand
AAGGAAGGAAGGAAGGAAGGAAGGAAGGAAGGAAGGAAGGAAGGACTAAAATGAGAACTGCAGGAATCAAAGTAAATCTTGATGGAAACAAAATATTATTCTTTTGGGTATGGCATAACAACAAATATTATTACCCAGTTTCATTTTGGACCTCAAATAGCATAGGAAAATACAGGAATTTAATTAGCAGTGTTCAGCAATGTCCCTAGTCACAATCTCTTAGACATAAAGCAGTATTCCTCTCTTTCCCAAATCTGAGACCACTCAATACCCCTTATCACTCTCACAGCTGGTATTAACCTCAGAAGAGTCTTTCTCTCTGACTTGCTCATTTTGTTTGGCATGATAATAAAATCAAGGCTATCCATATCCAAGTGGAAAAAAAAAAAAAAAAAGGTTTTCCTAATGGGAATAGCAGCAAAGGATAGAAGAGAAAGTCACAATAATAAACGTTGCACAACTGCCGAGCAAGGTATGCTGACAGGGGAGGAAATGTGGAAAGGAAGTGAAGAAAATAGATAAATATTAAGATGTAAAGTCAAGAGAGTTCACCCTGATGATAGCTGATACCAGATTACAGCAGCTGTGCCAGCATCCAGCCTATATCGATTTTGCATCAATGCATTTGGCTCCAGCTAGAATATGTTTTAATATGGTACAACTCGTGTTAGATCTTTCCTTCATGTGACAGAAAATGGCTTCTCAGCAAACCAATTGGAACAGAAATTAGATTTTTGAATAAACGCTGGAATTCCTTTTCATGCACATGTTTTCCATATCAAAGGCCCCACTGTCAAAAGAAAATAATAATTAAAACTTGGACTTTTTACTTGGAATCCCTTTTTTTTTTTTTATTAACCCTTCTTTTTGCTGTGGGGAGTAATAAAGAAGAAGTGGCAAGTTTAAAACTTATTTATAATTCATATATGTAAGGAAAAAACAATTGAAATATATGGGCATGTTCTGCCATAAACTACAGTAGACAAACATGTTGCCAATTCTTTCCCAATATTTAGTATTTTTCTACTTTTCTTATGAAACTCAGCATCAATATAAAGCAACATGTGAGAATTTCACCTGTCATTGTCGTATTTTGCCAGATGTTTTAAGCCTTAATGCTGCCACATAAAGCTAAAAACATGAAGCAATGCACATATGGGCTTTGTACATTTTACATTTTCTTCTTTTTTTAGTCTTAAAGTTCTTTAAAACTCACCTCATACCTACAGAGTCTGGGCTTCCAGTCTGATGTGGTTTTGTGGTGGACAATATTGAAACAATGGCATTTCAGACAGAAAGAAAAATTCTCCACAGCTTTATTTTTACAGGTCACAATATAAGCCATGAGAGAAACTGATGGATGGTAGGATGTTATATTTTTCTTCTTCACACAGGGAAATCTTCATCAAAGATTGCAAACATGATAATTTAGGCCATCTTGTTCATCTTTTTAACATGATCATGAGGAACAAGGAAGAATGGGAACAGTGAACACCACACAGAAATCCTAGGACAAAGCCAAATGATTCAGCCACAGCAGGGGAAACATGAAGGAGGAAAAGTCCCCTTTATATTTTTCTCTTCTTCCTAATACCCATCCTGACCCACTACTTGCATGAGCCATGGCTCTCAGGTGGAACAGCAGTGCTGAGATGTTGCAGCTGTGTACACCAGGGATGGCTGCTTTGGCTCATCTCTTCTCTGCTTCTTCGCTGTTCTGCAGACACCAGATGTGTTTCTGTCTCCACGGGAGGAGGGTAATCACCAGCAGCTGTTTCAAGCACAAGGAGACAGAGATTTGTTTATTGGTGCTAGTCCATAGGCGTTAGGATAACGTGTTGCATTCGTTTTTTCTGCCGAAGCAGAGCTGCCAGAGAGGCAAGAGCAAACTTAACATTTCTGTAACGAGCAACAGAGTTTCTGAAGCAGGAGCCTACATGCTGTGTGTCACACTCTCAAGGAGCAAATGCTTTTTTTCAGGCTGTGTCAAGAATAACGCACCTCAGCTGATAGAGTCCCTGCCTGATACTCCTATGAAACAAAAGGAATATAACTCAGCAGCAAAACTCGGTCAGTTTACACCCTGATTTTTAAGCAAGAGCACAGGTGAAAGGTGCAGTTTGACTACATTTTTTTAACCAATCCTGCTTTCCCTAATTTACCTTCTTAATAGTTGGACCCAATGATCTTGGAGGTCATTTCCAACTTTAATGATTCTATAATTCAGTACATTTCAGAGATGCTTTCACTGTGATTCTCTGACCCATTATTTGCATGAAGTAAACTTTTTCATCTTAGTTAAGTGGAGAACTGGTTTCTACTAATTTGTTTCAGAAAACTCTCCAACATACCGAGTCTTCCTAACTTTTATTTTCAATGCTCCATGTTATTTTATTCTTAGTCAAAAGAAGCATGAGACACAGGGACTTAGGTAGAAATCCAGCTGGTTCAATCAGAACCCCTGGGTTCAGTTGGAAAGCTAGTGAAGTTTTTTCTTCTCTAACTTAGGCACTTTTGAAGAACATATTTACAATGTAAAAACTGAGCCTATTTCCAAATATTCCAATGAAATAAAGGAAGTTTTACTGGGACAATATTATTATTATTATTATTATTATTATTATTATTATTATTATTATTATTATTATTATTATTATTATTATTATTATTATTATTATTATTATTATTATTATTATTATTATTATTATTATTATTATTATTATTATTATTATTATTATTATTATTATTATTATTATTATTATTATTATTATTATTATTATTATTATTATTATTATTATTATTATTATTATTATTATTATTATTATTATTATTATTATTATTATTATTATTATTATTATTATTATTATTATTATTATTATTATTATTATTATTATTATTATTATTATTATTATTATTATTATTATTATTATTATTATTATTATTATTATTATTATTATTATTATTATTATTATTATTATTATTATTATTATTATTATTATTATTATTATTATTATTATTATTATTATTATTATTATTATTATTATTATTATTATTATTATTATTATTATTATTATTATTATTATTATTATTATTATTATTATTATTATTATTATTATTATTATTATTATTATTATTATTATTATTATTATCAATATTATTATTATTATTATTATTATTATTATTATTATTATTATTATTATCATTATTATTATTATCATTATTATTATTATTATTATTATTATTATTATTATTAGTTCATTATCATTATTGTTATGACTTGGATCTGTTGGAGGAAACAAGTGAAGAGTAAGATAGGAGAAACTTTGGAATCAGATGAGAAATAAGGTCCTCTTTTAGCCTTTGACTTAAAGCAAGTCTTTAAAGTCAGTTCATAATTGCACTGGCAACCAGTGGAGAATCTTGCCTATGTCAATACCAATGAGCGATTGTCAATATCTCTGATCAGCAACATTTTGCATCATTTGTAACTTGTATACTGAGTCTAAAGGGAGACTTCTAAGTAAATCATTACAGCACATTGTAAATGCAGGAACCAGTTTTTCCTAAAACGCTTTAGTAACACTTCATTAATTATATTGAACCTGCAGACCGAAATTCTACTCGCCCGTATTCATCACCTACCACGACCAGTTGTCTATATATTGTCTAAGACACCACTATATCAAGCCAAATAGGCAAATTATACCCCATGGATCTGAGTAGAGGGATAGAGAGCCACAGCTCTCGCTGGTGTCAGCAGTTCAGATGCAGCTGTATGCGGCATCTGACAGAACGAGAAACAAAGCAGGGCATGTTAGCAAATACCTTGTCTATTACAGGTACCCACTTTGTCTTTTCAGACATTTTCCACAGGCTCTCAAAATCTCCTGCATTTGCTATTCACAGTTATTCACCAAGGAGTTCTCTGACTGCACCTAGTAGCACTGGGTTATTTGTGAGGTTATTTGATGCTTTGTTCAGATGGTGAGGGTAGATCACATGCTCCCTACCTTTGTTTTCTTTGATGAGAATCAAGTTACTGATCTTCTGATACTCAGGGTTACAGTATCCTGTTTCCTCCTGCTGGAGATACTCGGAAAGCACTTAAAATACAAATGAGCAAACTGACAGATTTCACTGTGGAGAAAAATAGCCTCTGAAAAGTCACTGAAAGGATTCTTTGCTTCTAGAGAATTATTTTGACAAACATTTGTGCAGAAGTTAGACCTCCTGTAGGTTCCTGCATCTACTTCACTTTCTCCTCTGCAGACAGCCCGCGAAGTGGATCTTTTTGAGTAAAAGACTTGCAAAAAAAAGACAGCACAACAGTGCTGCAATTTTCTACCAGAACCTGCCATGACTTCCAGCAGCAACTTTGTTCTGAGCATTAGAGGTGGTTTCTAAGTGCACCCAGGCCCATTTGCTCCTTCCTCTGTGCTTGAGTATTCCTGCATGGTAAGCCACTTGGCTCCCTCCAGACCCCAGCCTGAGCACGAACACTCCACACATCTGGGAACCATCAGGGGCCCTTACCTGGACTTTGTCACTGTGTCCCATAAGAACATCACAGCATCAAAGTTTCCTCAGGCCTGGACCCATTGCACCTCAAACTAGGCAGCAGGAAAAGGCTTTGTTCTGAAAACACAGGAAATCATAAAATCATAGAATCATTTATGTTGGGAATGACCATTAAGCTCATTGAGTCCAACCATTAACCCAGCACTGCTAAGGCCGCAATTAAAACATAAAATCATAGAACGATTTGAGTTGGAAGGGACCTTAAAGATCACCTAGTTCCAACCCCATTGCTAGGACAAGATTGCTCAAAGCCCCATCCGTGCTTGGGATACGACATCCACAGCTTCTCTGGGAAAATGTTTCCATTACTTCACCACCCTCATGGTAAATAATTTCTTCCCAATATCTGTTCTAAACTTACTTACTTTCTGTTTGAAGCCAGTCCCTAAACACCATATCTATACATTGTTTAAATACTTCCAGGGATGGTGACTCCACCACTGCCCTGGGCAGCCTGTTCCAATACTTGACAACCCTTTCAGTGAAGATATCGTTCCTAACATCCAATCTAAATCTAAAATACAAATGCAGGAGAACTCTAACCAGATACAGTGCTTCAGCCACAGGAAACATCTTCCAGGATCACAGTCTAATTACCTAAAATGACAGAATGCATTATCATTTTTATTACACCCACATTATGTATTATTCTTCATACAGTGTAATGAGTAGAGCTTTCAAACCACTTTTCTTTTAATCTCCAATCTTCTCTCTTCATCATCACATTGGCCTGTGTTTTCCTAATACCTGCACCAACATTAGTCACAACTGGCAGGAGCCCATAGAGAGCTTTAGAGAACATTGGTTTTTGTCCTCTCTGCATACATTAGTGTTGCCCTTTAAAGACGCAGCCCTTCGTCTTTTTAATGAAGAATAAAACTCATTTCCAAGCATCCCAATAAGATTATCTCAAATAATAGAAATCCAATTAGCTCAGGCAGTTTGAAGTCTCACTTAGGGTCCCAGGTGGTACCATCCATCATTAAATACACTGCTTTAAAATACTTTCAAATACCTGCGCAGTATCGAGAGGCGAAGATGCTTGTAAGCACGCAGGTGGCATCCAGCCCCTAATCTCAACAGCATTTAAAGGAGGACACAGAGATGAGGAATATCCACACTTGGAACGCTTTGCCTTACAGCTGGAGAACACCTCAGCCTGGTCAGTTCACTCAGGTCCCCTCTGCCACCTTATCCCAAGAGTTTGAGTCTGCCTGCATTAAGATAGGATAAGATATTGAAGCAAAGAACATTGTGTTTGTCAGTGAATTACAGAACCCTTTCCTCCTTCAGGTCTTGCTGTCCCCTTGCCACTGTCAGTGCCTTTTCGTCCTTTACTTCTTAATGCAGGGCTTCTATTGAGATGAGCTATAATTGCCTAGACAGCAGCCCCTCTCCTGCTATGGCCTTCAGGCATCTTTCCTGCCTACCACCACTATCTCCTTTAGTTCCCACTGCTAACTTCCCTTTAGAAACTGTTTTCTCTAGCTGTCTTTAAACATAACCAACTTCTTTCATGCTCTAAATGCTCAAAAACTACTATTTTTGCCTCCAGCTTCCAACTTTATTTTCCTCTACACTTTTGTATCCTCTTGGGGAATTTTGCTGGTTCCAAAAATCATGAATTTCAATTTACCATATTTTTAAGCTTTCTTTTAAACCCACTCACCTTACTAAAAAAAGCTTAAATATTAGACCACGTTATCACTTACTTGTGAGAGAGGATTGAGGGAAGAATTAGTTGAACTGGCAGTCAGGCTCTTAATACTTGTCAAAAAAGCTCAAACTTTTCCTGTCTCATAGCCTTAGGCAAAAGGAGATTTAAAGAGGGCACAGAAAGCACCAACCTGTTTTGTCTTGCATCTCTCTTGTTCAGTTCTGCTGTGCAGTCTGAAAACGTGTTCAGTCCCAGAGAACACTCAAAACATGAAGAAACCTCTATAAAAATATTATTTTCCATTGTTGATATTCCCATAATTTTCCAAGGCAGTCAAATCTAAAGATATATGGAAAAATCCTATCAGACCTCTAGCTTCCTACAGTTTAGCCCTTGTATAAATGTAAATACCTTCTTCAATCCAAAAAGGACAAACCAAAAAAAGTCTTACTAAAGTATAGATGAACTAATTTGTTCTAATTGATCGCTCTATTTTCACTCGAATTTGAAAAAGAAAATCTGATATAGAGACAAAGCAGAAAAGTTATCAGCAAATTAAAAAAAAAAAAAAACAACCAAAAATAAGACAATTAAGAACCTCTTAAGAAAATTATCAAACAATGATGTGTGATATAGTGAAAAGTGCACAAAAATACCAGGCCATAGAGCCACACTTCCTTGGAGTTTTAGAGAAATAATGAAGAAAAAGTGCTCAGATTCAGCTAGATTCAGATGGTTGGGATGATTAGACCTGTGGGGAACAAAAGTACCCCACAGGTACTTTGTGAAATAATTATTCTTGAGCCAACAGAAAAGTCTGTAGGATATTGGAAGAAATGGCTCAATTGTTCAGTTCAATGAAAAATACGGTATTTGGGAGAAATAGCTCAATTGTTCAGTGCAATGACAAAAATGTTATTTAGGGCTAATGGAGAAAAGGAAACCTCCCATATTACTGTCAAAAAAATAAAAGTTAGATGTAATATTTGCTTTTATTACAAAAAAAATATCAAAAATAAAAATAAAAGTGCTAATTAAGTTAGTGCTGGTCAGCCCCTACCTGAAATACTGTATTCAGTGTCCATTGAAGAGGAAAATAATAATAATACCATAGTTTGAGGTAACATGGCAGATCAGTAAATTTGAAAGACTGACATTTTACAGAAAGTCACATTAAGCACGATCATATGTATGCAGGACTCAATGTAGCACTAAAATGTCAATGAAAGTTGTACATTTATATCACAAAGAGAATAGTCCTTTTCTTCTTTTCTGTCTCTATGGTTTTGTTTTCAGACAGATTCAAAAGTAGGAATTAACTCCGAGGGCTTAAATAACATGGCTTCCAATCAGACAGAAATAAAAACCAAAGAAACAAAAACCCCTTGTAATTTAATATCTTCTTAATTCTGTTTAATTGGCTGTACATTGCAATGAGCCAGAGGTTCTTTAGCTAGACTGTTGCAAATCATCTGACCTCTGCTGAAGTCAATGGGATGATGCTCAGTTACCACTTCCACTGCAGAGCTGTCTCCCCTTCTCACTGTACTGTGGTTGCTTACATGAGCCATAATTTTCAGGACATGGCCAAGAGAGGCTGTTTCCTGCTCCCAGCATATGTGACACTGTGGTTTTTGCTGCCTTGCTCCTGCTGCTTATACTTGCTGTGAGCCCACTGCACACACCTTTCGTCCCTGATGAAATTCACTTTGACTCAGTCATTTGTCTTTGGGCTCACAAACCAATCCACTGCAGAACAATACCTCTAAATTGATAGGGAGCTCTCAAAGAACTATGACTCTTAATCATCTTCACCATCGTGCCTTTAGGTCTGTGGCTGCATGTTCTGAAACACACTTGCTATTGCTTTGTTGTTTATACTGAAATACACATGCTTGCAGAGGTTGCTTTTTATTTATGAATCCTAATTCCTTGTGCTGGACACCTCAGCATCATGCTGTGATTGCTTCCATTGCATGGTAAATAAATCTAGACTCTGCCACTTGTTTACTCTTGTACTTTCTCTTTATAACTCGGTATACAGTTTTTAATTAGATCATTGCTAGCTAATGCTATCATTTGGACAGCAAAGCTTTGACATGACCTTGAGATAACCACTGTCAATTTATTGTAACCACCTTGTTTTGGACTATTTATCCACAACTTCACAATCATTCACTCAGTCCTTAATTAGTTCGTATATAATCATTCAAATGCTTTCAACTTAGCTATATTTTACAGGTGGGTGATGGGATGATGTGATTTCACCAGCCAGCTTTTTTATCATTATGCCAGGCTCAGTAAATGACTGTCTGTGTACACATAAATATGAGATCAAATGATGCCAGTAACTGACACTCAGAAATACATAGGTTTTACAGAAGCAGTAAAACTTCATTATGTGCCAAATATTATTTCTAGTTTTAGTTAGAGAAATGTTACTTTGTGAGACAAATGACTGCATGAGAGGGATGGGTGTAGAGAGACACACAAAAACTTCGCTAGTAATAGACAAGTTGCTCAGGTATAGGACATAGGGTGAATTGACGTGGGAGTTTCTGTAGTGCTGCTGGTGAAAAATATGTTTTCTGATGTAGCCCCTGGTTTCAACATCAGGCCTTCCTGTGTCACTCAGTTCCCAGCCCCGAGCACTCCGTGCACTTCCACAGCAGAAACCCAGAACAGGAGAAAGGGATTAATGTTAATACATGAGCTTGTCTGGGAAGGCAGGGGTCTGAGCTTTCTCTTTGCCTTCTGTGACTTCCAGAGGTCTGAGATTCCACTGTACTGCAGGAGTTCATATGACCTTATTTCCACAGTTATTTAATTTACTTCTAATTGAATACGATATTGGCTGTGCGAGAAGTGTGCAACTAATTATCTTTCTTGGATATGATTGACTTAATTTAGTTTCCCTGTCATGACAGAATTCTTCACTAGGAGCATTGTACAACTAGAGCTCTGGTTACAGTTAATTTTTCATCTTGATGGCCAAGGAAAACTTAGAAAACTTACACTCTATCAAAATTAAACAAGATTTTCTGTTGCCTTGCCAAATCAAAAGACCCCAAAGAAATATTTGAGGGAAACTTTCTATTTACATCAGTAGCTATGAGTTGTTTTCTTTTTTTTTTTTTTTTTAATTTCAATGTAATTTTGTGCCTCATTCATCACTTTTGATAAAGATACTAGTTTTCTTTTAGGTTTTCATTCTGCTGGCATCAACTCACATGTTTTGGCTATATCCACACCAGTGAAAAGAGCTTGTATCCATTTTCCAAGCCTGGGTTTAAAGGTACAGAATGTTCTTTTAACATCGATGAACATTTTAACTGCCCAAATAAGGGTCCACAAAGCCTGTACTGAGGATGGTCCCCAGCATAACTCCTGAAACGTGTTCAGATGTTAACAGGGAGAGTAGTGACCCAAAAACCAACAGATATCATCCGCAATTGACATGATCTTGGTGATCATGAGGCATTACTTTATCCTGGCCTTGTCTAATTTGCTCCTATGTAGAGAGACTCTGTAAATACATCCTCTGAAAGTTGTGTGATATTCAGCTGTAAATAGACAAGCTGAGAAGACAAATGTTTCCCTGCTTAGCAAATATGAAGTGCTCAGATTTATTCAGAGGAAAGCCTGAGTGTTTGGTTCATATATAACTCTCTTAAGCATTTTTAAAAAGCTCTTCCTAAGTAGTGTATCTGCCTTCGATATTCTCCACTGCTGCTGAGAAGTGGATCCATTCTAAAAAGTAACTCCAGATGCTTACTACATAGGTGGGGAAGGATCTTCAATCTCGTTCTTAATTACTGTGGCTCAAATTGATTTGACCTGAACTCTCCCTGCTTTCAAGTAGAGCAGGATCCGCAGGCAAGCTCCTTGCTTTTTGAACTAACATGCTGACTGACAAATAAGTAATTGTAAGGAGCTGATTTATTGCCCAGCCAGACACAGCTGGATGTAAAATATTAATTTTTAATGTAAGAAACAATTTCCATTTCTTTTACCCATAAAATCCAATAAATTAATCCAAGCACTTACAAATAATTGATATTTCACAATGGAGAGGGGGTTTTTACCTCTTACAAATGTGCCCCTTTTAAAACCAAATGCTTTAAAGAGAAGACAGTTTTGAATTTCAAGGCTACATATATATCTCAGGGCTCTGCTGACATCAAAATAAGCCATAAAAAGCAAAAAACAAGAGCATTTTATGATGCCACTAGGACCCCAAAATATAGCCTTGTCTAAGTTTTATTTTTATCTTATATAATACATTGTTCCTACTACAAATTACAAACTGCCATCCTTCCAATTCCTTATTGCAAGTCTTTTCCACTTTCCAGTTCCCTTATTCTTCTGAAATCATAGGAAGAAAAAGCAATAATCAAGGGATCCTTGATGCTCATATGACTGGTAGTAGACTGCCGACCTTTTTAACACCAAGAACTTTCCTCTTCACATGAAGAATGAGAAAGAATATCAGCTGCTAATTACAAGAAAAGAAAATGTCTGTCTGAAAGGTTAATTCAGATCTAGAGTAGATTACTCAGGAAGTCTGTGTTTTCTTCATCACTGAAGACACTTAAAAACATCTGGAAGCACCGAAGGAAACATCTGTCTACACTTTTACTGTACTTGATTTTGATTAAGAAGTGCACCCATGTCACTCCCACATCTCTTTTTTATGACTCTATTGCACAAATATTTAATCTGACTTCATTACCAGTTGACAGATGCTCAGATGAAAATTTCCCTACTCAAATCTTTCAGGAGTTTCTTCTCCCCAAACCCTAATGAACACCTTACTGTTTCTGTATCAGTAAACAAAACACGCTTAGGACAGTGCCTTAACACTGAGGTATAGTGTGGGACAGCTCACCTTCAAACAGCCCAACCTCCCAACCCTAACCAAGAAAGAAGAGAACCCCCAAAGTAGAGGCTGGGAATGATTCTTGACTTCTGCTGACCCCTCACTGCACTGAGGCAATGTCTGTTGAGGTGTTACCAGACACCAGTTGATTCCATGTCATGGAGTTCCAAATCACAGAATCATTAAGGTCAGAAAAGGCATTAATCCAGCACTGCCATATTCACCATGATACTATGTCCACATGTGTCACATCCACACAGTTTTTGAACACTTCCAGGGATGGTGATTCTACCACTTCCCTGGGCAGCCTGTTCCAGTGCCTGACCACCCTCTCAGTGCTTTCAATTTGTTCAGTTTAGCAGGATGGGTGATCGCATAAAAGTTCTCAGGTTTCTTCTTTGTTCTGTTTAACCTGCCAGTGAAGATATAGCTCTTCATTTGCTTTTCCTGCCTAGAAATGGAACCGGAGATTGAAGAGAGAGACAAGAGTAGGAAAACTTGCAACCTTACTCCATTCAAAATAGACACACAAGGCTTAAACACAAGTAAGGCAGGGAAGATTTTATGTAAAGGCTGTGGACCATGCCTATATATGTCTATATACTACCACAGTGACAATCTGAAACTGGAAGATTTGATTTGCTTTATGTCAAAGGCTTGTAAGGTTCTAATACAAACTTTCAAAGCTGCACATTATTTCCCCTTGTAATCATTAGCATTTAAAAAAACCCAGAAAGCAACTGATTTCCTAGAAGCTTGAAAACATCAGCTCGCCTTGTATCATAAAACCTTTTTACCTTTTTACCTTTAACCATGATTTCACTTCTACTTTCAGAAAAGAAGTGCAGACACAGGAGCAAAATCTGCTTTTTTTGGACTGTATAGATATAACAAATGTAGCAGATAAAAACTCTTTTTAATAGTATTCTGTTATTGTGTGATTTTAGTTTTCAGGTGATGGTTTGCTTTACAGGAGTCAATGAAGATTGCTGTTAAGTGCAATCCCTTTCTGTTAGCACACAGATGTAGGATGCCATGGCCCACAGTTTTTATATTACTTAGTCCTGCAGGACAGGCAAAGGCTTATTATTAGCATTCCTATTTTCACATGAGCAAAACAGGTTATTTTCCAAGATCAAAGAGGGAGTCCATGACGATCTAGGAACAAAGTGCAAATCTTTTGAGCCTCAGCTCAGTGCCTTCACAAAAGACCTTTTCCCCACAGAGAGAAAACTGACAAAACCTTTAAGAATATTACTAGCACATCTGAAATCTCTTTAGCCCTGACTTCATTACTCCTCTATAAGTCCCCGCAATCTTTTGGACTGATAGTGTCTAGGGAGTCTGTGGAGCAAAGACTGTATTAATGGTTATAGAAACATGCTCAATTTTTCATTTACTTGTCCGCACCTCACACCACTGCTTGGGGCTTGTTGGAAGTATAGAATCTTAATTGGTTTAAACCATCCCAGTTCCATTAATTTACAGGAAATACCCCACTGAGGATCTATCTGCCACATCTTAGGTCAAAGCACTGATCCATGATTGGTTTCCCTTGGCACCACTGATGATAAAATAAGTAATAACAATAACAATAATAATAATAATAATGCACCAACATTGCTGATTCCATAGGAATTTCTTCATTTTTTTCATTAAATCTTTGCTGAACAGTGCCATGTCAATATCAAGTGGGTAAGCAAGGAATTGTATTTCGAGGGATTCAAGAGAAACGATGCAGTGGCAGTCTTGCTGTTATTAGCAAAGTGATCAGGATTCAGAAAAGTAGTGAAATTCTTTTGCCATGTCAACCATCAAAGAGAGACACCAGAGAGATAAAAGTTACAGAGTGTTAAACCGTGCTTGTCGCCTTTGGCATGGTTTTGTTTAGTTCAATTCATCTCAACATTTGATTTTTAATAGTTCACTTCTGTTGTTATGAGTGAAAAATAAAAAGGACTATTAAAAAACAAGTTGTGTGCAGGCAAAACACTGTTTCTGGCACTTTGCACCACCCAGAACACAATGCTATCTG
The DNA here is from genome assembly GCA_013397935.1 of Dasyornis broadbenti. Classification (NCBI taxonomy): domain Eukaryota; kingdom Metazoa; phylum Chordata; class Aves; order Passeriformes; family Dasyornithidae; genus Dasyornis; species Dasyornis broadbenti. Next base: position 978,819 of record VZRN01004522.1, on the reverse strand, counting down.
CCAATTTGACTTGTTTTTATTTCATGTCCAATTACAAAAAAAAAAAGTACAAGAGAGAGAGAGGCCCAACTTTCTCTTTTCTATTTGTTTTATTTTACTTACTGTGTTTAAAAAACACAACAAGGCAAGTTAACAGCATAGGCAAAAGCAGCCCCTGCAACCCTAAGGAGCAGAAAGCTGTTTTTAACTTCCTCAAGGAAAATTGTATAAATACTATCCACTGCAGCAAAACAGGAATTTAATAAACTCTAATATCATCACTGGAAACAGAGCTATTTAACTTAAAGTCTAGGCTGTGGCCTTGAATTTAACAAAGAGAGGTGAAATGGAGAAATAACTAGGAAAGGTAAATAGATATAAAAACAATGTCTTTCCAGTTCTTTGCTTTCCCTAAGGTGTTTTCCTGCCAACAGCATTTCCCTCACCCCATCAGCCTTGATGGCAGCAGCAGCAAGCAAAGGTTCAACTTGTATATTCATTAGAGACTCTTCTCAAAGGACATTTCTTACCCCTGAATTCACAGTTCTGTAACATTTTAAAACATCTACTATTCTCTGCATCTCCCATATTTGCAGGGCATAGGGTACTTTCTGTACTTGTAATTTAATTTTATTTGCATGAGAATTTTTTGTCTATAAAATAATTTCTTCAGCTCTTATCTAAAAGTCTGTTGTTTTATCCCAGAATTCTATTCTGCATATGTCCCAGTCTCTTGAATTTGTTTTTTGGATAACAATCATTCTGACTTTCTGAACCAATCATAACACAAACCATGGATGATCTTTTCTGTTTATTGATACTACAGTTAATTAATTATTCTTAGGCTAATCCAACTCAGGTCTACTACTGTGTCCCATCTCATTCATCTGTGTGGGGATCCTGCCTTGTAGCACATCCATGTAATGTTAAGTACCTGCTCCATTCAGAGAGATGCACGATTTTTTCAGTTTAAAGATTTCTGAACAATACATTGTGGATCTAACCTTCACAGCATCTTTGTTCCCTTGAGAGCTCCAAAGTTTGTTTTCTGTTCCAATAGCTTCCATCCTTCCAGTTAGTTGTCTATCACTGGTGCTAATTTGTTTCATCTGAAAGCTCAGTGTTATCTTTCTGGTCTGCTCACCCTGGAGAAGACTGAGGGGAGACCTCACTGCAGTTACAGCTTTCTTGTGAGGGCAAGAGGAGGGGCAGGCACTGATCTCTGCTCTGTGGTGACAGTGACAGGACCGAGGGAATGGCCTGAAGCTGAGCCAGGGGAGGTTTACGTTGGATATTAGGGAAAGGTTCTTCACCCAGAGGGTGGTTGGGCACTGGAACAGGCTCCCCAGGGCAGTGAGCACAGCACCAAGCCCAATGCTCAAGGAGTGTTTGGACAATGCTCTCAGGCACATGGTGTGACACTTGAGCTGTCCTGTTCAGGGACAGGAGTTGCACTCTAATCCTGATGAGTTCCTTCCAACTCAGCATATTCTGTGATTTCTGCACAATAACAGGAGCAGACACTCTTACTGCAGACTGCTGTGTCAAATGTTGGGCTTGCTGACATGGGTTCCTGGCCACAGGTAATGTGATACTTGCCCATATTTCTGCTGCCATTCTTCTTCAGGGATCAAAAGGAATTATCAAATAATTTTGTCACATTATGTTATCCTAATTTCACCAAAATTTTCAAACATCTCAGTTTTTTCAGTCTAGGCTGGTCAACAGGGAGGGCTCTGCATATATTCAAAAGCTTCTTTAGATACTTATTTACATTCTGCATCTTATATATTTAGAAACCTAGAAACCTTTGAGTTGAAAGGACCTTTAAAGATCATCAAGTTCAACCTCCATGCAATGTGCAGGGACATCTTCAACTAAACCAGGTTTCTCAAAGCTCCATTCAATCTTACCTTGAGTGTACCCAGGGTTGAGATATTTATCCCCTCTCTGAGTAGCATGTGCTAGTGTTTCACCACCTTCACTGTAAAAAACTCCTTCCTTATATCTAGACTGAATCTACCTTCTTTTAGTTTAAAGCCCTTGCCCTTTGTCCTATTGCTACAGACCCTACTAAAAAGTTTGTCTCCATGTTACTTTAGCCCCCTTTTAAGTATTGAAAGGCCACCATGAGGTCTCCCCTGCCAAAATTAAAATTAGACATGTTAAATCACCTGCAATCCATTTTTCAACACTGACTTTAGTGAGCACTAAGGACTGTGTTCTTCCATTCCCAGCTTCCAAATGACTAAGCTTAGATGAGATGGAGATGATCTCTGACACTGTATGGATTCATCCTTTCTCAGAAAGAAGGATGCAATTTGTGGCCCTCGCTGATCACAGAGAACTGGGACTCCCGGTAGCCAAGTGCCTATAACTGGGATAGGTAAAGGGCAGAGATTTTTGACAGCATGACAAAAGAATTTCTGATTTTTTTTTTTTTTTTAATGCTGGGTCATTCAAGGCCGTTACAGTCTGTGTCTCAGCAGAGCTAATTATTCCTTCTGTGGCTGGAGCACCCCATCACAGCAGTGTTACTGCTGGTATCCTCACTAGCTCATAGCTATAGCGTCCCTGCATGGAAAAACATTGTGCCATGTGGACCTGGCTGATGATACCAATGTCTGAAAGGGTTCAGCCAGTCCAGCAGGTCAATAGAAAGACTTACAGCTGGTTCCAAAATACCAAAACTGTGTTCGCCCAACCATAAAGTCAGCATTTCAGTTATTTGAGCTAAATTAATCTCTGTCCAGGGCCTTCCACATCTAACAGCAGGATTAATCAGCAGAAGAGAATTGCATTTTCATCTATACTGGCAATCTTCTGTAGTGCATACACAACATAATACAGTTCCATGCAAAAAACTTGCAACATGACAATTCTTGCTGAGAAGACACAAGAGGTCAGTAGTTTCAGCAAAGTACTGTACCACACTCTGGAGCAGTAATACAGATTTCAAAGTATTATCATTTGGTGTGTATTCAGCCTTTTTTGTAAAACTTCTTTCTTTTGAAATTCCCTGAAGTGGCTCAATACATTTTGATACATGTTCTCTTTGAATAGTCTGCTGCTTTTGCTGCCGCTGTAATAGATTATTTTTATCATCATCATCAACCACAACAATTACAACAAAGGCAAAGTAAGAGGTATTTGTCTGGATTACCTTTCAAATTTATGAACAAACAATTTCTCAGTGAACCATTTCAGATATCTTCCAAACACTACAACCTTTTACAAGTTCAGACTTCCAATTAAGATCATGCTAGGAATGCAATCAAGGATCTCAGCACTCAGAAGTTAATTATCTCCTCAGGCTAAGTCATAAACATACTTGTTTTGTTTTTGTCCACTTCATCTAATGATATAACGTATTTGGAAGATACAGATTTTTTTCAGTTGTTATCAAGAGGGCCTATGGTGAGGCTGTGGGAGTTTTTGTCACTGCTGAAATACAGCAAAAGCTAAACAGTTTCTGTGAAATAACAGCACCAGGTACTCTCTGTCCAAAATTACCCACAGTCTGCCACACCACATAAAGCTCCAAGATTGCTACAGATCTTCTCTGCATGCTCAGCCAACTTACTCATCCCCAAAATTGGATGGATTTGAGCCATGCATATACATTTCTTCTATATATGTGCTCTAAGAGAGATGATTTAGACTGACCTCATGGAAAGCTGAATAGAGCTGAAGATAAATAACTGAATAATCCTTTCTGTCCCTGATCAAATGGTTGTCTTATTCACAAGGGCCGAAAACCTCTCTGACTATCAAAAAGCAATGACAGTGTTTGAAACTTCCAAGTTAATCCAGCTCAAAGTTGGATTGACTGCCCCGGAGACTTCTAATTGCCAGATGGTTCTGCTAATGCCCACCTGGGAAAGTGTGTGATTTGTGTGGCTCACACAGATAATCTGATCTGCTGCCAAAAGGCAGTGGCTGAAAGAAATGTATCCACTGTCAACATTTCTAGGTTTCAGATGTGTTTGTGGACTGATAACAGCCTTTACTTTCCAACTCCACTGTAATTCTTGAAATTCATTAGAGATAAACTGTTACAAATGAGGTGCATTTTCAGGAGGGATATTTAGCCTTGTTCAGCTTCCATTTCCCAAAAGTGGTGTTATGGTATGTCTGCATTTTCAGCTCAGTGCTGCTTAGAACATGATCAGACCCACCCATTATAGGTAGCATAAAATTTCACAAAAACCTTAGCAGCATGAATTGTGGAGCTCTCACATGGGGGAGAGGCATAATTGAGGTGTAGTCTCCAATCCAGTGACACAGGAGGAAATCTAGATCCACAGATCAGGTCAAAACTACACTTGTTCTTCACTAGCAATAGGAGTGGGATAAGAGCACCCTGGTAAGATGGCATCCACCCAGGAGAAGCTCTATTCTTCCACCATACAGCATTAATCATTTGAGCTTTAGCTGCAGCCAGCTTTGCAGACAGCCCATAAGCAGCAATAAGGACCAATCACATGAGACTGCACACTCATGAGTCCTCTCTTGTCATTGTCTTGCAGACATGTCAAAGAATCATACAATGGTTGGGTTTGGAAGAGAACTTTTAAATATCATCTCATCCACTCCCTCCACCACTGGCAAGGACATCTGTAAGTAGATCAGGTTACTCAAAGTCCCATCCAAGCCGGCCTTGAACACTTCCAGGGCTGGGGATTCACAACCAATATGCTATTGGTTTTGAGGAGCAATGCCATAGCAAGTAAGTCATTTCAACAGTGGGACAAATAATATGGGAACTCTGCTCAAGAGGAATATTAGCATCCAAGAAAACGCAGGCTGTAACGGCATCTGAAAAAGCTTTAGGTGAAACATAGGTTCATGACAGCCAGCTAGTAAATATTGTCCCAGTGACCAGCATCCATAAAGGAAAGAACAAATGACAAACAAATAATCATCACTACTTCCTGTTTTCTGTCAAGGACTTTGAAAGCATTGTCCTACCACACTGCTTGCTCACCCTTGTCATTGCCACAGGTTATCTGTGTTCTATTTCCCCCACTGGAAAGGGAATCTTGCTTGTTATTCACTGTTTTGCATGACAAGGTTTCTATGGGGAGAAACCATCCCTTATAAAGAAATAGTGAGAATTCACATTTCACATTCACCATTTCATATGCCCTCTGTGGTTTAGTACTTTACATCAATCAGAGACTGTATCCTAAAAATCTGCCAGGAAAGATCCCACTTGTTTGAGCTGAAATAGACAACCATTCAGTACCAGTAAATAAAATACAGTATCTGGGAACCTGACAAAGCAGTAGACTTTATAGGAACTCCAAAATCAACACAGTCATCCAGGGAGAGCTGAAAAGGTCTTCACTCTATTCTAAATGCTAATCCCTGTTGTCCTATTCAGTGCACAGAGCAGGACAAATACACTGCTGGTATAAACAGTCATGACAATACTGAGGAGTTGCTCTCAAAAATACCAGAACCGAATTGGGACAATTTTCCTATATGCCTTCCATCCTACTTTCAGACTTACTTTTTGCAGCTATCAGTGATGTCCATAGATTCATTCTATTTCATCGCTGCTTGTTTTCTGGACATTTAAGTGGCATAGTCCAGATCCAGAAAGTTAAACTTTCTGCGTTCCAGTGGGAGCTGCCGTGCTGAAGCAAATCTGTTTCCTGTGCTTTGCTCCCAGACCCAGAGCTACAACAACAGCCAAACAAAACAAACTACATCTCAGAGCTAGCAACTCTAGGAAGCGACGAGCACAAGGATGTTTAAATTTTTTTATCTAAATTGAACACAGGTGTGGAGCCTACCACAAGGCACCTCTGTGAAATATAGCTCCAGCCTACTGTTTTCTTAAAGGAAGGTGGGAACAAAATTCACAAGGAAACCCCTTTAGCTTATCGTTGTGGCTTTTGGGTAAGAAACATCTGAGCAGGAAGGGGAAGGCTTGCTTTTGGAGGTGTTCTGAACCCGCCATTTTCAAAGTCCAGGAGAGGGGTGTCATTGTGGTAAATGCCAAAAGAGAGCCACTCTGTCTGTCTAGTAGGAGAAGGGACACTTTGCAAGCAAGAAATTAAAATTAGAGGATTAGAAAGCTGGCTGATAAAAAGGTTGCTTTGATAGTCTCACAAGTATTTAAATGCTTCCTCAGTAAATGTTGGAAATAATCTAGAACTAAATGGTTGAATCTCAAGATTCCCACTTACCTGAAGACCTCACGATCAATTAGTGTCTTATAACAAGGCAAACCGCAACATCACCACCGCAATCTCAGCTGAATTCCGTGTAGTCCAATAAGCATAGGAAAAGTTAATTTAAGGATGCCTTTCTTCTGAATCCCAAAAATCTGAGGAAGAATCTCCCAGCACCTCAAGAACTGCAGTGAGAAACCACTTGACTAACTTTCCTAAATATCAGTGCCTATATTTAATTCAAATGTCACATTAGACTCCTATTGTTTTGGTTTCTTTTTCCTGATCCTATCAAGTTTTCTTAAACGAGTGAAGCTTTCTGGGTATTAATAAGCACTTTTCCAGCCATTTCCATGTGGAAATATTTCATCTTTTTTTTTTTTTTCATTTTTTCTCCTATGCTTACTGACAGAAAATACTTATTTAGATTATTAACCCACAGGCAAAGTAGCCCAACTCTTCCATGATAATCTACCCCAAATCTCTCATGCTTCCTTTTTCGTTTCTTTTTTTGTTTCCTTTTTGAGGGAATAGATTTTTCATTTATACCTGCTGTTAAGCCCCACAGCACATCTAAGGGGAGAACGAAGAGGCTCTGGATCTCAAAATAAGAGTCACAACTCTCCCAATTCAAACGGATAAACTCCTTTTGTCAGTAAAAGTATTGTCTATGAAGCTTCAAAAAGAAGAAATAATTCCGATGTGGAACTGTGGGTTTTATTTTGGGCTGAAATATATTTATGCAATTACTTTGGCTGCCACAGGGAAGAATTTCTGAAGCACACTGGAACTCTGTAAGGATGCAAAAGTGACCTTCATTTTTGCGGTTTTAAGCTGCCAACAAGAGAAGAAATGTAAGTAATTGCACTGGTCTCTGAAATTTTCTATTCTTCTTCTGTAACCTCAAGAGTGACCCAAGGATGCCCAAGCCTTTCACTTGCAGCACTGGAATATTTACCACCACCCAACCACTTGAATTAAAGAGTATCTCTCAGCTGGTAGCAAACCTAACTTTGTCGTTGTCTTTTTGTCCACAAGACAACAAGCCCATTACACATTGCACAGTACTTTAACAAAGCACTTGATTCTGCACATCGAAACTCAGACAGCCACAGCAAAATAATGGATATTTAGGAAGTGCTCACAGACACAAAAACACACATATGTGCCTGGCGCACTGAGGCAGCATGAATTATTTACAGTGCTTATAACACATTGTTCACAGATAGTTTTGGTCAATGAACAGAAAGAACATACAATTGCAAGAAGTTTTGTTGATAATATAAAGAGCTGAGTATTGACTAAGAGTCTTATTCAGCCATTAGTACTGAGTCAATAATGTTATAAGTCTGTAGTGGTCAAAGAATCTGCATTGTATTACAGCAAAGCATAATTCATCTGGGATTGAAAAGTGAGGATGCACATGTCAACTGTGGGACCACATCTTGAAAGAGCAAGGATTTCCAAAAAGGTCCTGACAGGTATATGGACATAAACTGGCCACAGTATTGATCCAAAGAAGTACCAAGACCTGCCAGCTGTTCTCTTCTGTCCAAAATTCTCTCCCACAACCTGAAAAAATACTCTTCCAATGAGAATGTGCAAAAAAAAAAAGTCCAGCCTACATTTACTTAGTGACAGAGAACGTAGAGAAACAATTGGACCTCAATGTAAGAATACCTATGAAGATACCAGAAACATGCATGTCCTTTTAATGCTGTATCATTAAAGACAGAAGAAAATCCCAAGTCTGGAGGATGAAGCAAGCAACAAGCAATGAAAAGCTCCTTTTTAGTAAGAGTAAAATTAAAAACTGGGGCAATTTACCAGAGAACTTTCCGTATTTAGGAGTCCTTTGAAGAAGACAAGTTATCTTTTTAAGAAATTATGAATTTGGCATTAAGTTATTGGTTCAATAAAAAGTGAAGTGTGCATGTCTGCCTCCTGTGTAATGCAGGTGATCAGAAAGGTCTCTTTTCCCTTGAAATTGATTAATGCATTACTTGGAGGCTAGATCTTAACTAGCTTGGGTCTTTTAATGAAATTCCTCTGATCTCAGAACAGGATTAATGTGAAGGAAAACACATGAAGAAATTTGGATTTCCTTGCATTAGCCTTAAGCGGTCACTGCTACCTGCACTATTTTTCCAGCCACTCAATGATTATCACTGGATTTTTCAAAACCATGTCAATTTTAGGCACCCAGATCCTATTGCCTTTCAACTTGCACTTTCTGCACTGGCTACAGACCTCATCAGTGCAAAATGAACCTTTGCCAGGACCATGGCTGTTCTTTTCAAGAGTTAACTGCAGCAAATTGGTTACATAATTAGAGTTACAATTTGCCTCATTACAAACAAGCAATGAAAACTTTAATCCTCCTTCATCCCAAGAATCAAAGTGTGGAAGCTCTAAATCTTGTCTGAAACGGCAAATAAGAACAAACCTTGACAGTGCTAAATGAAGACAGGGAACTATTTTGGAAGACTTGTAAGACAAATTGATCATGCATGACTCTGTTTCTGCCTTAGGGGCAACATTGATGAACACTAAAAATGCTGCTGTAGAAAGAAAAAAAAAGACAAAACAAGAGAGAGAAATAGATATTTCCCTGCTTTAATTTATTCTAAACTTCCTGTAATTAGAAGAAATTATTGTTGTCTGATATTCGTTCATCTCATTAGGCAGTCTGAAAAGAAACAAATTCATCCTTTCTGAAGAGAATGATGCTTTTCTAGAGGTGGAAAAAATTCTCATCCTCCAATATAACAATAAAGCAAAGTTCTTATAATCTTTTTTTTCTCAAAGCTGCTAGTAGCTGGTTATAAAACCATACCTGAGGAATATATAAGATGCCATTGTAGGGCTTTGGCCTCTTTCAGTCCCCTTTCTACACAAAACCTTACTCCCTACCCAAATTTGTTACCAAGGATGCCACTACCACTGCATGTGGTACATGCTGCTAAAAGAAAAGTAGGAATGGTTAATTCAAAGATCTCCATGTATCGAGAAAGTGGTTGTCTGAAAGAGAAGCTGACCCTCAGAAGCAGGTTCCTGTGGCCTGAGATGTTTACCTGCTGCAAGACAGCAATGCCAGTCTGCAAACAGGGTCCAGCTAAGCTGGAATTGCAGTGCACCACACACAGTCGGCTGCTGGGTTTTGCATTTATTGATTTGGCGAAGGGTTGGTGCCCTCTGGAGATGTGATTTCCAAGGCACTAAAAAGGCAATCCTCCAAAGGAAGCCTCTGGATTTCTTGACGGCTCCAGACAAGTTTGAAACTGAGTGCCTTTGTCAGGTTAGATGTCTGTATCCTTCAGTTATGCCAGGGGAGGGATCTCTGATTGGACAGCCCATCTCCTCTTCACCTTTCTGGAGGAGGAGGATGAAGCAGTGGGATCCTTTACATCCAAGAGAAATGCCTGGAAATGTCTCTGTTTGCTCAGAGTGGGCCCTGTTTTGGTCTGCTGGTTTGCAGCTCTTTGCTATAAAGTAGGATCCAACACTTTTCCAAGTCTCTAAATGTCTCATGCAAACAATGAAAGCAGGGTGCTGTGCTTTGCTATGGTTTGGGTTGAGGTTTTTTTTTACTCTGAATAAACAGGAAAGCGAGGATTATGTTTCAGATGAATTGTAAAGAGCATTTTCATAATCCAGAGGCAGGAAAAACAAACAAACAAAAAAACACCTGCAGTACAGGCAGCATTTGATGGCTATGTGGTACCCAGCCATCGAAATCTGTGTGTGTATGTGTTTCTTGCAATTAAAGCTGAAGCAGGCTGCTCTCCCGAGCGTGAATCCCTTCTATGCCACTGTCCCCTCTTTGGCTGACTTCTCATCTCAAGCAGAATTGAACCACATGGCTTGGGATAAAGAGTGCTTAGAGAGATATGAAGAAACATGACTCTCACATGTTATGAAACAGTCTTTTTTGCAGAGAAAGAGCCAGAATAAGATCAGATTAGTGTACTGTTATGATCCCCCTGTCTTTTGTTCTCTTGCTCGGATGTAAATGTAAAGCCAGGCTGATGATTGTTTCAAAAGCATGGGCCCTCTGCCTCATAACCAGTCTCTGATTTTCTGTGTATGTGTGGCTCTGTGTCCGTGTATGCTCAAGGATTTATTTTTTCTTTCTTTGTTTCAAAACAAACTGTATGTGGCATATAGAACATATTTCAAACTACTTCTAAACCTTGATTATATGCAAAATACCCAATGGAAAGGAGAGTAGATGTTTAGGTATTACATATACTTAAAGAATCACCTTTTCAAGAGAGATTCAGCAATTCCCTAGAAAATTAGGGGAAGTCATCATACCCCGTAAATTTATTACTGGTAATGGACAGTGCTATAACCTCTATTCCTGGTTTGGATCTATGGTGAAGATCACATCCAAAACAGTCCCTGCTATTCCCAGAAAAAAACTCTGCTTCCTTTTTCAGTTCAACCATGTAATGATTAATACTTCCCTACTATGTTCCATCTATTTTCCCCCCTTGATAAATATTCTCTCCAAGCATATTGCTACTTCATGATCAAACCTACTAACCCTCATTTGCCTGTCTTTGAGAGTGGTTCTTTCAATAGAGCTAGAAAACTTGAGAATTCATGAGAAAGGGATGTTAAATAAAACAGATGAGGAAAAAAGAATCTAAGAGGAGACATTCCTAAAGACCTTTGCTCACAAGCTTGTCATACTGTTCTGTATGAAACATGCTTTTGGTCAAAATCAAAGCAAGTATTTACAGGTTTCTGTCAGAGTCGACAGAAAGAAATATTTCCCATTTTAAAATTACTCTCTTGGAGAATTGAGATTAATCAGCTTCCAGTAATGGTTCCTCTCCATTAGCTATAAAATGTGTCCTCCCTAGACCCAAACCAACAAATTCTTTGGTGCCTGATATTAGGAAGGCCAAATTCTGTCCCAGCTATTCTCCACTAATTCCCTTTGACTACACATCAGTATTCTCTAGACAGAGATATCTACTGTAACTGCATTTTAACATGGCTAAAGGCCCATGGACCACCTGTGCTCAGCCAGGCTGCAGATGACACCTGGCCACATGCAGATGCCTGCTCACTCCCTACAACCCAATATCCTGGCAAATGGCCTGAGCAACAAACCCTGTTAAGAGGAAAATGCAAAAGAACACAGATAAAATGGACAACAGTCTCTGGAGCATGTTTGTCAAACCCCATCACAGTAAATAAACAAGCATTGGCTGGACATTCAGCGGGGAATTTCAAAGTTACTTTTGAAAGATAGAAGTCAACTTGAAAGAGAGCATTGGCATAGCATAAAATTTTTTAACAGTAGGGAGTAATCTTGGAGCAAGAGAGGCAGCAGTTTGAGGCTGCTTTGGGGCTGCCAGAAGTTGCCTCATGGCATCGTTACCCTGCCCAGTCTGGGCTGAACATCCCCTGGAATGCTGCAGGGAAGCGGCAGCCAGCCAGCAAGGGACAGCCAGGGCAGCGTGCAGGGATGCTGGAATGAGCGCGGATGCCTGTGTTTGAGGGATTTTTCCTTTTTTTGGATATGCTTACAAGTTTCTTTCCAATTTCTTTTACTCTTGGCTAACTTTTTACCTTCACTTTCTCTCTCTCCTTTTTTCTTTTTTTTTTTTTTAATTGTGTTGTTGTCTTCAGCTGGAGACACTATGAAAAATTGTCACCAAGACATCTGGTTTTGCCTTTGAGCTATATCATATTTCATCCGGTTTTGATGATAAAGAGGATATTTTCAGACATAGTCATGTATATCAAAACGGGGAGAATGTTTACAAGAGAAGACAACTTCCAAATCTAGCTGAGAGGTTTAATCTCACAGACAGGTATAATCAGAACCAGGGACTGGAAGATGGATATTAGGAAATTCAAAGTGGAAATAAAGGTGCTCATTTTTACTGATTCAAGTAAATAACTGCCAAATCATACCCTATTGTAGATCTCCTGTCTCTGGAAACTTTAAATAATATCAATATTTTTCTGTGACACATATTTTAGTTCATCTTCATGTTATTTGGCCTGAGACAGGAATTATGAAGCCAAATTAATTGTTCTGTGTTTGAATGATCACAGCTGCTTTCTAAGACCCATGAAACATCAGGGCTTGTTTTAAAACACTTAAAAATTGGTTATTGTGAAAATATTTTGCTTTTCTTTTCTTATGTTAATATATCTTAGTTTTCCACAGTGGTCTTTTTCATTTTTATTATTTTAAATGGAGTTATTTTACACTAAAGTCAGGGAAGAGTGTTTATTTGTATTTTTATTTTCAGTTTGAAAATTTCAATTGAATTTCTTTGGATTTTGCACTGCAATTTCTATTTCTCCATTTTAAAAAAATGTACAAAAATTATTAATTTTAGTATGTACAAATGCTCTTCTCCTGTGACAAAACCAGAAATACTCTTTGTTCTGAAGTGAATGCAAACTAAAGACTGAAGAAGGAAGTTTGGGATTTTGCAAAGCAAATCCTGGGTTGGTTTCTGTCTCCGTTTCACTTGATCTCAAAGCAGTGAATCCCTGCACATTAGTCAGTGGGAGATATAAGCTGTTGGACTCTGCTGTATGTCTGTGCTGATGTTGTTCACAAGTCCAACAAAGCATAACAAACAGTGAGCAAGATATGAAAAAAAAGGAGAGGATAAGGACAGTAATGTAGAAATTTGATGAAATCAGGAAAATACAGCTACATCAGAATAAAATTCCAAAGTTAAAATGAATGGAAAGGGTTACTTATTTATTTTTAGAAGTAACTGATTTTCAGCTTATGGTTAAACATGAATAACCAGACAGGACAGCTGCCTGATGCTCTGTTTATTTCAGGAACAATAGTCTGGAAGTTTAGAGAAAGAGAAGTGATAGAGAGTAGCTATTTACCAGAACTATTAGATGCATCTGTAAAGCACTATTTACCCAAGAAGAGATTTGTGAGTGTGTGCGTGTGTCTACACACGTTCATGTCAGCATTTGTTTCCCCTGTTACTGGCTGTTTTTGTGAGACTTTATGACTCTCCCTGACTTTTCCTTCTGTAAGTCTGGGTTTGTGTTTTGTTTTGTTTTTTTTCCCTTCTGGATCTATATTTCCTTCTTCCTTTCTCCCATTTAGTTTAAAATTATGTGACCACTAATATCAGACATAGCATTATAGGTGTTTAATTTAAATTTTGCTTTATATCCCTAGAAAAAAACAACCTCTGATGGAGTGAGAATGTGCATGCGAGACAGAACGCAGACGAGCTGGAGATGTGACAAGTTAGATAATTAATTAGTCTCTTTCATGTCAACAGGGGGGTGCACGTATTTTGATTTTGTGCATACATTCTCATTCACACATCTTTTTCTTTTTCTTTTTCTTTTTTTTTT
>VZRN01004522.1:929126-958539 GCA_013397935.1 Dasyornis broadbenti | reverse complement strand
CCTTCCTTCCGCGCCTTCCTTCCTTCCACGCCTTCCTTCCTTCCGCGCCTTCCTTCCACGCCTTCCTTCTGCACCTTCCACACCTTCCGCGCCTTCCACACCTTCCGTGCCTTCCTTCCGCGTCTTCCTTCCACGCCTTCCTTCCTTCCGCACCTTCCGTGCCTTCCATGCCTTCCACGCCTTCTGCGCCTTCCCTCTCTTTCCCCTTCTCTCTCTCTCCTCCTCCCTCTGCCAACTGTTTTTGCTTTTATTCTATTTTTAGAAGAACTTGGCCAATAAATCTGAAAGGAACAGGGTGTGGGAAGTAAAATTAAACCAATCTAGCAGAGAGAGTCATAACAGGAATCAGTGGATGGGAGCTAAAGCCAGATGAATTCAAATGAGAAATAAAGCACAGTGAGTGTGATTAGCCATTGGAACAAACTATGAAGGGTACCAGATTTACACCTCTTGTTTCCTTTGTGGAAAATGTGCTTTGAAAGGTGGCCTGGACTGGTAGCTCCTGGATTCAATTGTGAAATACTTGGCTGAAATGCAACTGTAATACATAAGAAGTCAGACGAAGGCCATTTACCCTTAAAATATGCAAAGAAGTGTTAACAGCTCTTCTGTTGATCTCCCTTCTCTATTCATTCTCTTTTCTCTGGGTTGCTGAAGTTTTGCTTTGATTTCACTATCCAGTGGGCACCAGAAAGAATGATGCCGGCACACAAAGTCAGACAGAATAAGCTCCCAGCTCCGTGTTTACTGCCAAGACCGAAATAATTCAAGTTTATTTCTCCACTGGGCTCTCTCTATTCCTGTGTGTCCAGAAACTCAAGCCACCAAAGAAGACAGGCAGACACGTTCATCATGTGAAATTTTATTCTGTGCCATTTTGCAAGTCATAAAATCATTATTAGATGAATGAAAACCTACTTCTATTGAAAAACTGGAGGAGAAACTGGCTGCATTACAGCGGTCTAATTAATGAACAGAAATAAATAAATGTGTTCTGTTTGCATCATGCTTAGATAGCATTATGCTGCTTTCTTGTTCTGTTCTGCAAGAGGTAGTGGCAGAAATATTAAATTTCATTAAATCTAGTGAGTACAGATAGTCAGGGAGGAAAGAGGATAAAGGTTACTTTGCTGTATTTTGGGCACTTTTTCAAGAATGATTATGACAATTCCAGTGTGAAGAGGTGGTTGATGATTTTTCCCTTTTACAACCAGCAGCAGCAGGAGCATTTCAGTCCAGGCTGCATGCGCAACTGTCGCTCAAAAACGTTCCCACCTGCAACAGGAGATGCAGTCTGTAGGAAGGGGAGGACAGCATTTCAAGACCACAGAAGGGAAGGCAGTAAAAAACTGTACTTAGGGAAATTGCAGCTCCCCTGCAATCCCAGACTCTGTAAAGAAGGGATGTGTGCCAGTGCTCAGGACCTGCACGGTCCAAGTGCTGCCGTAATGACCATTTGCCATTGATGATTCATTCACTCCATCTTCTGCCTTCCCACATCAACCTTCCCATAGACTTCTGTGCTCCGTTCCTACAAGTCACTTGTCTTTTCTTCCCAGTTAAACTACTGTGTGGTTTGATACTTCACTTGATGGTTATCAGACAATAACCTTAAAAACCACTGAGGTACTGATCAAATTTGAAAAGCCTTGCAGAACACAGAAAGGGTCTAATGAAGAGATGTGACAAAAGTGAAGGCTGATTTAGTGGTAAATGCAGATAAAGAAAGTGTAGGTTACTTTAGCTGTTAGCAACCATCTAATCTGATGGAAGCTTGACTGATGCCAAACCCTGAGCTATGCAATTCCTGCTCAGCCACTGAACAGTCTGATTTGTTTTTGTAGGTCTGCCTCTTCTGCCATGCCCACTCCCTTGATGCTGCAGTGGTGCTGTCTTTAACTGCCTTGGATCTGGCTTTTGTCTCATCAGCAGGAGCTGCTGAAATATCACTGACAGGTGCCATGGGTGGTGAGCATGATCCCAGCCATCACAAGGGTGTTCTACTGAAGAAACCTTTGGCAATGACAGTACACATCGTAGGAGCCCTGATTATGTCTTGGACATACATATATCACTACAGAGCAGTTTTATTAAGACCGCAGTGCAGTAGCTGCTGTGGCAGGAAAGGAACTGATGATTAAGTCTCATCCCTTTCTCAAAGGCCATGCTGGAGGGGTCACCCACATGCTCACAGACCAAGGTGACACCAGGAGAAAAGTTCAAAGAGTGTAAATCATACAATGGAAAAAATTGCTTCTGTTGCTAGTTAGCACTTTACCACCACACTAGCAAGGAGAACTTTCCCAGACTGCACCTGCAGGTTCCATGTCACCTGCCAACAGCAACAATGAAGAAATAAGTGGAAGAACCAGGACACAAAAGGAGAGTTTCATCTAACTGTGAATGGAAACAAGAGCTGACTCCTATAAGCAGAGAGACAAATCAGTGTGAGTACATTTGAACCTGAACCTCTGAGAAATGGCTGCCAAACGACCTGGCTGAAAAGCACCCTAATGACTGTGTGGAGAAAGCGTGACTACCAGCAGGTGCTAACCACACCTTTTTCCATTTGGAGGGCAGCAACTGTGAGAAGTTACACATCACTCACCTTCCACCCAAAAATGTTGTTGGATAGTTCAGGTTTTAACAGGGAAGGACTTCACATGCATACTAGCAAAAAAGCTGGAAGTAACACTGGTTATGACAGCACAGAGCTCTGAGGCTGTAGCAGAGATGCTGCAGAAGGTTTAATGTTTTAGGCAAACAGATCAAAACTACCTTCCATCTTTGCTCTGAAAGGATGGCATCCTCCTCCACACCACACATTTAATGGACTAAACTTTATTGTCTCATCTGCTCTCCACAGAAAAGCACAGGGAGTGGGGCAGAGCAACCTTCCTCTCCAGTTTGTGTCTAAGGCTACCTTAAGCACAGCACGTACAGAGCAGCTCCTGTGCTGTGCTGAGTTGTGCCAGATGAGAGGTCTTGTTGATATTACTGCCTGGCATCCCCATCACCTTTGCAGGTGAGTCCTCATAAATCAGTTCATAATGAAGTCTTTTCCCACTTCATTATTACAGCACTCTCCTAGTATATCTGCTTTGCTTCCTGGGGTTTTTTGGGGGTTGTTGTTTTTTGTTTTTTTTTTTGATGAAAATAATTGTTTTCCCATATATTCCAAACAGCCACCTGAAAACTGCACTGGTTTTCAGCTGTGGAAAAAGCTTTCCTCTCCCCTCTTTTGCTTCTTAACTATAGCCTGAAAAATACATTTCTTCTCTGATTTGTAGAAGTCAATTTTTTCCTTTGGGATCTTAGCACATGCACAGCTGCCTATAAAACATTTCTTTTTTATCCTGTACTTTGCAAAATGTTTTTTCCCCATTGTTGCTCCTAAATACTGGTTCTAGAAATCAGGTAGATGCTGTCATTCAAAAATCCATTGTTTCTGGCCCAACCATGACCTCATTTTTGCACCCTCTCCCCCAGCACTGCAGATCTGCTGGAAGTTACACAGGTAAGCTCTTTCACTGGGCTGCAAATATGCCAAAGAAACCATTTGCACAAGATTTCAGGCTATGAGGGTGGAAGCTTTTTGTAATTTGGTAATGACAAAACCTCCAGGAGTGGAGAAGCTCAGCATCAGTGCAAAGAAAAGGATATTCTCTACTCCAGCAGCCGGACAGGCAGATCCTGGTGTTTTCTCTGGCTTCTAACTACTACTCTAATTAACAGAAACTGGCACCCCACAGGATCTCCATAAATCCTGTCCAGAATGGATTATCCATGGCACAGATATTTTCAAATTAAGGCTTTAGACTCGGAGGGAAGACAGTCACGTAGCAAAGTATATAAACAGTAACTGTTTCCAAAGCAATGGGTGGATCTGATATTATTAACAACATCACACCACTTTCTAAAAATATGAATAATGAAATAAGCCATCAAACAAAGTGATGGATCCTTCACTGTCTGATTTCTCCAGATAAAGTCAAGAAGTATTTCTGGAAGCTCTACCTTAGACCGGCACAGTTTACAGGTACCTTTACAGGGTTGACAACACCATGTCCTGTACTTTGCAGGAGGTCAAGCTAGATGGTCAAAATCTTCTTTCAAAGATTTGAAATATCTGAGTCTGAGAAAAAGAGGTTACCCATTTTTTAACTCTTTTCAATATTTAATTCCAGTTTGCTTGTATCAAAAGAATATAAAGGCACTACGAGGAAAAATGAGGGGGGAGGGAAATTAAAGGACTTTTATCAGGGTATTCTTGCTTTCAGTTGTGTGACTGCTTCTAGCAGGAGTCTCAGTTATTCACAGACACACAGAACAGACTGCATATTCTGTCTGCTGCCTTCTATAAGCAATGTAATTTTAAAATAGTAAAAAAGAAAGGAATATTTTAGACATGAATTCTCCCCCTATTATGCATTTCTGCCCAAAGCTTGTACTGACTTGCTGGGGTACCTGCTGAATGTTACAGGAGAGCTGCATGCATCAGACAGAGCCCTATTCACATCAATAGCAACCCTCCCATGGAGTTTACTAGGATGGGAGCTTGCCTACCCATCCCTCAGCAGAGCTGATTTTCACTTTCTCTCCTTGCCCCTGGCCCCATGAAGAAGAGAGAGAAAAGCAAATAAGGACTCAATAAAAAGAAAAAAAAAAAAAAAAAGTTTTAACATCTAATATTTCAAAAAACATCAGTAGGTAAAGTTAGAATTTATGCCTTTTTCTGGGCTGGAAAATTGTTGCTCCAGATATTAAGGTGAAAAAGACACAACTTCTTTAAAGGAACACATGAAATTCCCATCTCTCTCAAGCACAGTGACATTATTACACAAATCATCAAATGCTTGGAAAACAACAATGCCGCTAGTAGGGATAAAACTTAATTTGTAGGTGATCAGAAGTTTATGTACACTTAATTCTACAGTTATGTCTCTAAGGCAATGGACATGCCAGAAAAATCTCACAAGGGCTAAGTCCTTAATGAATCAAACTGAATTACTCTAGGAATTAATTTGGCTGAGATAACACTATCCACACTGGGACTTCCAAAAAGACATGTCAAAAATTACAATGCTGAGATCTTACTTAAGAACCCTAAAAAAAGCCTGAAAATTCAAAAACATGTGTTGATTCCAAGCCAGGATTTCAGCATTTAATTAAAAATAATAGTCTTTTAAAGAAACTGCCTACTGCATGACAGATATTTAAAGTTATACAACTTAAAAAACAAGAACTTTAAAGGAAGAAAATGTCAACAGTAAACTTTTGCCCTAAAACCTTGCTAGGAAGCATATATCATATGCATTTTATAACTTTTTTTAGGTTTATATTCATTTCATTCTCAATAATTGCTTGCATTTAAGGTTTCTGACCGTTAGGGGCTCTTACAATACCTATTGACAAAAAAGGACTTTGTCCCCTTGTACTTTACAGTAAGGAAGGAGGAGTAGATATTGCCAAGCAGCAGAAAAAGTGAAAGAATTGAAAGGTGACAGAGATGTTTTCCAGCTGTTTCTTCAACATTTAGCAGGTTCCGCACACTTACCTGAGACTCCTTTCAGCAAGTTTTAAATCATTTCAGCCAGTAATCACAGAATCACAGAATCAAGGAGGTTGGAAAAGACCTCTGAAGTCGAGTCCAACCTGTGACCGATCACCACCTTGTCAACCAGAGCTTGGCACTGAGTGCCACATCCAGTCTTTCCTTAAATATCTCCGGGATGGTGACTCCACCACCTCCCTGGTCAGTTCATTCCAATGCCCAAACACCCTTTCTGTGGAGCAGTTCTTCTGTCCAGCTTGTTCTCAGACGTTTCCCTGACACTAACATTTACCCACACCAGGCATCCTCGTACCCTCTGTGTATCCTTCCCTCTGCTCAGAAGAGTCTCCATGTTACTCAGTGACCATCATCTGTGCAGTTCCGTGGTTACTCCTCACCATCGCTGACTGTAATGGCCAGCATTTCCAACTTAGAGTATGTGTGAGTGTGAATAATTGTGTTCATTTGGTAAACAGTGTAGGTCACTCCAGGCAAAGCACAAAGCTTGGCATGTCTGCTACAAGCAGACCCAGCGCTATGCTGTGTTGACTGTACAATTAGGGATATGGTTGCTCCTGAGATTAAAAGAAGCACTCCTGCTCCTTGCAGGACTTCACATCTGTAACTTAAATCTAGCAGCCTCCTACAGATCATTCTTTGATTGCTTGCTTGCCTGTTTTTATCTTTGATTTTCCCTTTTAGTCATTGTTTCAAAAGTAGACTTCTAAAAAGTTTTACCCCAAACTGTTCAAGCACAAATATTTATTTCCTTTGGATACAACAATGCAAGAGTGAGATTTGAGTGGTGCATATCAGGAGCTTAATTCCTATCTGTCAGGTCACCAAGGATGCCAAAATGAGTTTCCTGCTTTTCCTAAGGTTCTTTTCCCATCCAAATAGAGAACAAGCCCAAAATTTGTCAACATCTGTGGATAGGTACACTTGGCATGTTAAAGTCATCAGTGAAAGGCATGTGCTCTTTAACTAGCTTTCCTAAGTTGCTATGTCAAAAGTATTGTTTATAGAATTTGAAGACCAGAGCGGACCTTACAGAACCACGCCACCAACAAACTTATAATAGTAGAGATCTCTTGATGTGCACCTGGCCAGTTTACACCAACTGAAAACTGTCCTGCATCTTTAACTCTGAACACTTAGATAATGTCTTTGAACAGCAATGAGATACCAGCAATGCTGGAGTTGGGAGCAGCAATGCCAGTGGATTTTATGAGTAACAGGACAGTCTGGCCCATATTGGTGACATTGTGCCTTCTGCCTCCTAGCCCTGCATAGCCAAGAGAGTTGTGTCTGTTGTGCTGTAGTCACATGCCCACTGGAAGGTCAGAGAGCTTGTGTACATTCTTCATGTCAGTCTTCCTGATACAAGAGTAGCAGCAGTGCTACCAAAAGAGATTATCACTGTTCCATTGGGCTGAGGAATGTCATGCAAAAGGAAAGAGAGGAGTGACTGTTCACTGCAGCTCGAGCTTCCAAGCTTTACTATTCAGCTGAGCATTTCTTAGGCAGGCAGCATTTAACTCTGTCTCTCTGGAAACCAAAGACACAAGAGTAATTCAGTCATGGAATACGCAGGTTTGGTTTAACACCAACAACAGAACAGACACGGTCAAGCACCCTCAAGTCTCCACAGCAACAAACCATACTCAGAATATGTGATTTGCAAATTATTTTTTAGGTGAATTATATTTTTGTCGGTACAATTTAATAGCACACATTTGCACATGCACTGTGTACTGGTCAGTGAACTGATAACACAATCACATGAGCAAATGGCTTCAAGAGAAGGATAAAACTGTTCTCTGTGAGCATCTAAGCTTCCCCTACCAGTGACAGGATTTCCAAACTACCCTTGATGAAGTAGATGAAGGAACCTTTCTACTTCAGACTCCTATTAAAAAAAAAGAAAAAAGAAAAAAATAATAAAAGAAAAAAAGAAAAAAAAAGAAAAAGGAAAAGGACAAAAGGAAAAATGGAAAAGAAAAAAGAAAGAAGAAAAAAGGAAAAAAAAAGAAAAAAGAAAGAAAAAAGAAAAAAGAAAAAAGAAAAAAGAAAAAAGAAAAAAGANAAGAAAAAAGAAAGAAAAAAGAAAAAAGAAAAAAGAAAAAAGAAAAAAGAAAAAAGAAAAAAGAAAAAAGAAAAAAGAAAAAAGAAAAAAGAAAAAAGAAAAAAGAAAAAAGCAGTGAAGGTTTGTGTATGTGTTCATCCCCTCCTTGCTAAAGCCATCAGGCACTGGGTTCATTTATACTAATAGCTGCTAGAACCCATCTTGTCCCAAAGAGACCATGATCTGCAGCATATAAAAAAAGAAATCAAGTCTTCTCCTGTGGGATTTTCTCTGAACAACTGTTGATTTTGCTGAGAGAAATAATTTCCATCGAAAGTGTGCTAAAAATCAATCTGCTGATATATGTTAATAAGGGAATGTTGAGACAATCAAACCAATGTTGTGTCTCATTGGCTCAGGCCAGGAGTGAGCAACATGTGGCCCTTGAGCCATGTGCACCTCCCGAGCTGTTCAAGAGAGGTTTCCATGCCAGGGCTGAATCTCATGGCAGGAAGAGGAGCAATGGGCCGTGCTGGCACAGGGACTGCGGCTGTAATCAGCCTCTCCTGCTAACAGCAAGCACCGAGCCAGAAGGGGCTAATGAGGCTGATATCTCCGGGTGACCTTGAAAGACTGTATGCATAGCCCCACCAATTCCCAAAATAGGAGCCATGATGAGCCATTGTCATCTCCCGTCTGTGAATTGCTCTTCAATCATCTCTCCCATTGATTCGCCATGTGTCCTATGGTTTACAGCCACATGAAAGCGCGCAGGATTAGCCACCCCTCTGCTACCCTGCAACTAGTATTTGATATTTTAAGTGGAGAAGAGGTTTTAAAAATCCATCTGTAACAAAGATAGATCATTATGTAAAATGCAAAAGCAAGAAAATCCTGTTTTGCTTCCCACTGCTAGAGTTTTAAAGCATGATGTTTGATTATCTTATATAATTGTTAACTGGAATGGAGTTGTGATTGCTTGCTAAATGCTTTTAATTTTAATTTCAAAAAGAATTTAATTTTTTATGCCATCTGAAACTGTATTTTAAATTATTGTGGATGTTCCTTAGATCAAAAGATTCTAAGCAGTGAGAGGGGAAGAATGGTACACAGGGACTTAGGCAAATTATGACATTTATCACTACAAGTGATATTACTGGAGAACTGTATTCACCCATGAGTTATTTTCTCTTTTCTTTCATTAAAAGAAACCTCATCAGAGACAGAGTTCAGCGTGTGACAAAAACCCAGCTGATGGTGAATTCTCTCAAAACAGGTGAAAGGCAAGAGGGAATGTTCAAAAGTTTTCGTAACTCTCTTCATTTCAGTACAGAAGGCAGTCAAACTTCAGCAACCAAAACCAGATGAAAAATATCTCAGTTCTGCAACTCTTCTCTTAAGAAAATGTCCATTCTTTGGAATCAAGCTTTTTTTCATTTTATGCTTCTATTTTTTTTTTTTTTTTTAAGTGTATTTTCCAATAATATTATTTGGAATATATTTTAACAGTGTTGAAATGCAATATTCTGGCTTTCAACTTTTAAAGGGAATTATTTTTCTGTTCTTGGTATGTATTTTACGTGTTTTTCATCCAGAGGGTTGTTGAGCATTGGAACAGGGTCCCCAAAGACATGGTCACAGCACTAAGCCAGTCTGAGTTCAAGAAGTGTTTGGACAAAGCTCCCAGGAACATGGTGTGATTCTTGGGGTGCCCTGGGCAGGGCGAGGAGTTGGACTCACTGATCCTGATGGGTCCCTTCCAACTCGGCATATTCTAAGAGTCTATGATTCTATGGTTCTATGATTTATTGTGAATTAATGCAGAAACTTCTACAAAAATAGGGGTAAAACATAGTCTCCCTGATGGGGAAAGAATGGCTTGACTGACCTGAAAAGTTGTTTCTTTCCTCAAAATGTCAGTTTAAGAAGGTCTTTGTGATTGTTGGCTTCAAAGCCTTTTTTCTTAAAAAAAAGGAATCTTCCAATAATACAGAAATCCACATTTCCAGGATCTCTGGAATCTGGTTAACAAGTATGATTCCCTGCTACTACTGTTGGGAGTGCTACCCTTTCAAACACTTCCTTTAATCCTTGGATCTCATACAGTCTCTACCTGATTTCATACAGATGGGGTTGCCCTGAAGTCTCTTCAACTAGACCCCTACAGAGTCCTCTCTTGACACTGATCCTGCACAGCCCTACAGTAAGGGACAATGATTTTGGGACTTCAAACTGCTTGACATTTTAATCCATGCAATAATTTTAAAGCCCCAGTCATAACCAAGAAAGTAACCAAGCAGAATCTGTCTTTAAAATCCATCTGTTAAAATCTGCGATATTTTCCCTATGATATTAAAATTCAAAAGAACAAAAGTCCAAACGCAGGTATAAAAAAAAACTGCACAACATCAGGGACATATTTTCCAGATCGCGTGCTTGTAATTTGTCTTTCATGCTGCAGGGAGTTGCCATTGCCATGCTGATGTCTCAGGTGTTCATGGGATTCTTTGCAGGCAGCTACTTTTTGTGCTGTTGATCAAAATGCTTCCATTGTGATGACCCTTATTTTATCTTCTCAGAGGAAATTTTCACACACAGGATTTAGTGAGGCCCTGATCTTGTGATATGGGAGTGTACAGTCGAGTTGTTGAGGCCACACAGACCCCCTACCAATTTCCTGCTCTTGCACAAAGCTGGGTTACACTTAGTATAGCCTTTCATGAGATGACATGTACACATCACACTCTGTCCAGATGCTCTCAGCTATCAAATCAAAGCTCTGTTATTGGTTCTTCCATGTTTGAATTGGAAGAATAACTCTGAAAATATTATCATGAACTGAAAAAGGCACCAAGAATGGGGTATCAACATGTTTTTTTCTGAAAAAGCCTCACATATCTAGAAAACATGGCTTGAAGCCATGCTGGACCCAACAAAGATTAAAATTTGTCAGAATTTCACCCAGGGAAAAATAATATGCACTTACACTGAAAGAAGTACCAGGACTGTTGTTTCTGATGCCCTTCATCCAGCACTGTAATTTGTAAGTGAATCAGCCTAAGATTTGGGAGGCCGTTGGAAATTTCTAGCTCTATTATTACTTTAGAAATGTAATATACTGTATGATATGTTAGTATCACTTGATAGCCTGGCTGGACCAACCTGGCCCAGGTCTCATTGATTTTAATAACACTGTGCCATTTTACATTAGCTGAACAACTGAGCCAGAGGCTGTGATTTTTCTTTCTTCTTAAAAACAACAGAAACTGGTCATATCCTAGTTCTCCACACAGAAAAGCTAAGCTGAGGGCTGTTAAGCATATTTGCTACAGAACAACAACCAAAGACCATGTGAGAAAAAACGTGACTGTACCTGACACATTTAGTAATGACATATTTTATCATAACAGACATGGTATCCTTTAAACATTGAAAGGCTATGATAATATTTATTCTATGCTCAAGGTGCAGCAAGGGGCAATAAAACCATGATTAAAATGCAACAAAAAACATAATTAAAAAGCACTCTTTATAAAATTCAAACAAATAAAATCAGTCACCAAAAGGGAAAGGAGAAAAAAAGGATCAGCTAAGGTCGGAACATGGGATAATTATGAAGTGTCTCTGAGATCAGTATATTCAAGGGAAAGAAAAAGCAAAGCAACCCATCTTGACACTGAAGAGGTAGAAAGAAAATCTCTCCCTGTGCTCTCCTGACTAAAGTGGGTAGAGGCAGAGCTTAATAGGATAATTAAAAGCAGTGCTGCCAGGGGCACAGATGTGAAGGCTTTAAAAGGCGAATGCAGCCAGACTGCCAGTGCCCTCAGGAGCACCCACCCTCCCCAGGGGTGGCTCTCACCTTTCTGTCTGTTCAAACCCTGCTGTGCTGTAAGGAGGGGTCAGAGCTCCTTTTCCTCAGCAGCAATGGGCATGCCCAGTGCTCGTACACAACTGTGTTTGCCCTGCAGTGCAGGCATGAAACTAATGAGGCAGGCAGGCATCTTTCTGGGTCTTCCAGGTGCTCTCTCAGCACCACAGCAAAATTTCAGGTTTCCCCTCCACCAGTGGGGCTGAGATCCTCCCTTTCTAATATTCAACTCCTGCAAAGTTCTTTTCTCTTGCTGCAAACAGCTTTGTCCCACAGCAAACAGTTGTTAAGGCTGAGGTAAAAATCATTTTCACAGCCACTCATTTATCCATGCAATATTCACTCCTTTCTCCTTCATCAGGTTTTTTTTTTTTTTTTTTTTTCTGTTCCCCTCCTTCAATACTGCATCCAATAACAGCTAATTAGCTGCATTTTCAAAGCCAACTTGTCCATCATCTTAAAGTGACAAAATGTCTATTTTGATCAGTAGAAAAACCAGTCTCCACTACCTACTGGGGCTGGATTTTAAGTGTGATTTCTATTATTTTCATGCATAGGAGGAATTCCCTATGAACAGAGCTATTTCATTACCTTCCTTTAAATCTATATATATAACTCTCCTTTGCCCTGGTCTCTATGAAAACAATTGCAAGAATTAAGATTTTGATATAACAAGACCCTATGATTCTAAACAGTATTTTTTTTATTATACTTTTCTGCTCACTCACCCTTTACACTTCTCATCTGATCCATGGTCTGTAAGCTTTGAGACAAAGACTTAAATTTGTTCTTTGTTTGTACAGCTCATAGTGCAATAACTGCTAGGTCTTTGTCTGGTCCAAGTCTAGATCTTCTAGGCATTGCTATATCTGAAATTGTAATAACAGCAGCAGAACAATATAAAAGAAATCTACCTGGAGGTCAAAATTTAGCCAAAATGTGTGCAGATGCATCTTCTGCCCAGTGCTCAAAGCTCTGTTTGAAAAAGCCATAGTTTCTGGAAAGTGATTGCAAAACTATCAGGAAACTCACTGTCAGAAAATTGTACCCATTGGGGAAGTCTGTCCTTTAAGCCTATGACCACAAAATACCATCTGTGAAGTAGGAAAAAAAAAGCAAAAACCTGAGTAGTGGGATCATTTGAAGAGGGGAAAGAAGATTTTTTGCATTAGTCTTATAAACAAATCTCAAACAAATCACTTGTGATTTGAAGGTTTGGGGGTGCTTCCCATACCATCTATCCTATCAAAGAGTCTATAAAATTCTTCAATATCTGAATATCAAAACCTGATCAATCCATGTTAAATCTTCTAAAAACAATCCACTGGTCTACAAAACCATGCAAAAAATATTAACTGGCTTGCTGGATTCAGTGTTACTGAAACGTCCCATTTTTCTCCAGGAGAAAAATATCATAGTGGGTTTTGAAATTTACAGTAGGATATGTCCTAGGCAATGAGTAAGCAGAGTTTTTCTATACATTCATACTAAAATATGGCTGGCCTTTGATTGTGTGTACATGTTTATACACATATTTATATGTAATGCATGGCTGTGGGTATGGCTTTAAACATGAGTGTTTCAGGGTCAGGGCTTCGACATTTCATTTATTCTTTGATCCCTGTAAAACAGCTCCAATAATTTCCTTTCTGTGAAGTTAGTAAAAAGACAAACCATTCTAGCTTTGATTTGTATTTGAACTATTTCATACAGCTCTCTCACTCATAACATCCCTGTTTATCCTCAGTACACAGTGCAGAGTGTGAAGCTGGATCCATAGATTAAACATGCTATCCATCAGCTGCCTGTAGTTGCGGATAATTATTTCAACTGCCATTTAAAAAAAAAATAAATCAGAACGGTGCCAAATTGAAAAATCTGTTCCTCACTTCTCCTGGTGCATGAGGTCCCTTGTTGGGTTATTGAAATTGCTAGGCTGTTCTCGTAGCCAAGGAAAAGAGGGAAGACAGATGGAGCCATGCATTTTTGTAAAAACTCTTAAGAACTGTCCTCGTGACAACCCCTTCTCTGTCTCCAAGGCAGTGGGTAAATCTTGTTATGTGTCCTGCTCTGTACTAAAGATATTCCAAGCAATGCCTGACAATTCTGGCATGTTTTCTGTGGGGATTTACTTGTACTGCATCATTAAGGAAAGATATTTTTCATATGATCAACTCAATACCCCTCCTCGAAACAAAGCAAAAACAAAAATCCAAATGTTATATACATGTATACATATATGTTATATGTATACAGATGCTTTTGTCTTGATGGAGGATTAAATTAGGTATTTATTTGAGAAAGCATGCTTGCATTTTAATTGTTGTGGTAATATACTCAAATCGTGCATGGGCTAGAAGTCCCAAGGCAATGCAGATCACTTTCTAATATGTCCCGGGTGTTAGGAATGCAATGCATTTAATTTCACACAGAACCAAATCCCATTCAGAAGACCTATGCAAGAAGCAAGGATGTTTCAATGCTGCATTTTAAATCATCCAAGTATTTCCTTTGCTTTGCCTCTGCTCAAAAGAGAAAAGGTACCGACTGTAAAGCCATTTCAGCACTGCCCTTCCTATTTTCAAGTTCATTTAGTTTACTTTACCTTCCTGATTTCTTATTAACCTATTCTCTTTCAGCTCCCCAGTGTCTCAAATCTTAGTTTCCTCTGTATATGACATTGATACCTCTAAATATTTTGTGTGTACAGATAAGTACATGAGCAGGAGACAGGAAAAACAGCCTTTTACATGCGCTGTCTCCATATCTAGAAAGATCTCTCTCTCTTTCTCTCTTGCTCTCTCTCTCAGAGCACTTTCAAGTCAATGCAAATGATATATTGCTATATTTTCAACTTCTATAACACCTCCCATCAAGTTCCTTACAAATATCAGTGAATTCATGACACCGATGAGAGGCAGAGAAATATAAACAGCCTTACTGAAAGATGGAAAAGGTTGTTGAAGATGGCCTTATTTCTAGAGGTATTGAACACGCACAGCTGTCTTTAACTTCAAGAAGAAAATGGAAGATGTTCATCACTTTGGCAATGAGGATTCAAATCCTTGGCCCCTTCTGCCAAAGATTTAAGTGTCTAATTTTCTCCAGCTCGAGTACAATATAGGCTTGAAGTAGAAATCCTGAAAAAGTTATTTGCCTACGTTATATAGAAGATTGGACAAGATGATCATAAAAGTGATCCAAACTTAATGTCTATGAACTTTGAAGATGGTGGCTTAGGTAATATTTCTGCAGTAAATCTCCAGTAGGATCAAATATAGAGCCTAGGTCCTCTGACTGCCTTTTTTTTTATGTTGTTTTTATCACAAATCTGTGCTTGTTCTTTTCAAGTATGTTTAAAAAATCTTGAATTAATAAAGCAGGGAATTGATAAAACAAGCAGATGCATTACTTTGTCAACTTTATCCACATTACGGTCTACAAAGTCTGTACAGTAGCCTATGACACAATTCAATAATGTCCTGCCTTTAAAACAGACTATTTCTAGCAAAGAGTCCTTTAGGTTTTTTACCAGTTTATTGTGCTATATCACAGCACAATGCCCTGCTTATAGGAGAGGGAGGACAGAACTGATTATACAACTGCATTAGAACATATTGTCCCTGGGAATCAAATCTGCTGAATAAGTAATAAATGTGATTTTTCTCTTCTTTTGCCTGTTATTTGACAGAGAAATGAAAGAAAAGAAAAAAGAAAAGCAACCCACCTTACATTTTATGTTTTTGTCTTGGGGTATTTAAAGAAAAAAACAGCTTATTTTTCAAGCTGCTGTTTTTTTTAATATATGATTTACATTCTAAATATATACCACTACTTAATAAAATAAAATTTGTAAAAAATCAATTCTAAAGCTGTTAAAGGGAGAACACATTAAAGTGAAATAATTTAAAGATTTGTTTGTTATCCACACATGACAAAGCACAAAAAATTGAGTGTCAGTGGTGGGAAAAACAACTGTGCTCCTCCTTTCATCTCAAAATCTCCATGGTCACTTGGTTAGGAATGGTTTACGATTCCTCCTTTGCTTTGATTTACAAGCAAGTCATTGTTCAATTTAATTGTGTCCCATATATCACCAGAATACATTGCATCCTGGCATTTTACCATTTATAGCTTCACAGAAAAATTGATACTAATAAAAAGCCTCTGTTTCCTCCCCTCTCACCCTACCCCATAAAGAAATCTCAGATATCAGATCATTCGATGTACATCAATGAATCAATAAGAGCAATAAATCAAAGTAATTGATTAAAAGTTACAATTTTCTGGACTATACATATGTTTATCCAAGTGAGCTCTTATCAGCTTAGGTCTGCACATAAAAAGACACTTGTAGAGTCCCCAAAAAGCAGAAGTCCAATAACTAGTTTTAAAGGTCATTAAAAATCAGAAGTTAGAAGGTTTCAGTACAATTTACGACCCAGTTATAAAAAAAATGTGGCATACTGCCACAGTGTAGTCTAGACAATCCCCTAAGAACTATGTTATGGCAAGAAACATCCTGTAACACCATGGGAAGAAAGAAAGAACAAAGGAAATTGGGCATTCTCGACCAGTGGGACAACATTGGGTAAGCTTCAATTCTGTGCATTGCTTCTCTGACCCAAGTTTTATCAGTAGCTGATACCTTCTCCCAGGTAACACATAACAGGACAAGAGGAAATAGCCTCAAGTTGTGACAGTGAAGGTTTTAGATTAGGTATCAGAAAGATTTCTTCCCTGAAAGAGTGTTCAGGCATTGGAACAGGCTGCCCAGGGAAGTGGTGGAATCGCCATCCCTGGAAGTGTTCAAAAAATGTTTAGATGTGGCACCTGGGGTTTATTGGTGAAGATGGCAGTGTCAGGTTAACAGTTGGACTTGAAGATCTCAGAGGTCTTTTCCGGCCTTATCAATTCTGTGATCTGCACAAATGTAAACTATTCTCTTGGTAGTGTTTTTGGCCTGTTCTGCAGTGTCACCTTCTCTGAGAAGGAGGAGGTATTGGCCCTGTGGCACTATGGACTTGTGCATCCTCTCTTGTTCGTTATTGTAGGAGAGGCCTCCAGAGGCATATAATTACTCCTACTCCAAAAATGAAGATAAGGGAAAGGAGCAAGAAATGAGGATGGCACCACACCAAGGCTGCAGCAGTCCTCCTACTCCCTCTCCTCCCACCCACTTGGACATCAGACCGCACTGTGAGAAATATCATCCCTGCCTCAGCTCATGTGCTCGAGGCAGGAGCCTGTTTCAGGATATGCATTGACCAGGTGTTTGTTTGGCTTCCACTGTGTGTGTAGAGCAGTCCCAGAAAGTGTTGCCTCAGCTGTAGCCTACATGATTAAGGAAGGTGAGAACCTTCATGCTCTGCATTTCAGGGGTGGTGAATAGTCACCCCATCCCATTGCTGAGTCTGAGCTCAAACAGGGAGAATATCCAGCTGTGCCTCTTTTCCCTATTCACAGGATATTTAATCTACTTCTGTGAATTCCTTAATATTTATAATCCATTCACCCAAGATTTACTGGGTGGGGTTTGCCTGCTGTGGGAGGTGAAAGAAAGACCAGGGGAATGATTCAGTATCCTCTCAGCCTCATAACCCTTCAGACTAGGATGCAGTTGAATTTCTGAATGACCTATTTATCAGTACAGTGTCAGAAGGAATTGATGAAACCTTAAAAGCCACAGTTAAGCAGCATGCAGCATAAGGATGGAGAGCAGAAGAAGCTGTGTGCATTGTGCTATGAAGAAGAAAGCATGCTACTAGCAATAGTCGTTCCTTTTAATTCAGGTAACACCTGTGAAGAATATTTAAATCACATTTAGTCTGAGATTAAAAAAAGAAAAAAAATTGACTTAATAAGAAGGCACCATAAGACACCGTGGTGAGAACAGACCAAAGTAGACTTATGACACAAAACCCTTTTTGAAGCATCACTCTATGCAGTGGTATATTATCAACAGAGCAGATGAATAACTAAAATCCAATCTTCCTGGCTTGATTTTGTTACATTAAGGTCTATTATTATGGCAGCAAACATCTAATTTTTACTTCACTATTAAAATTATGTGTAATAATTACTATGGTGCCATCAATAATAAAGAATGCCGTCTCTGTGTGTGCACCCATGCACACCTAAAGTTATATGCAATTTTCAGCACACATTGTGGAGTCCTACCACTTGCTCCTGACTACATAGCCCTGTGCAGGTTAGGTTTAGTTTCCCACTCTTCCTTGCTTTTGAGATTATTTGAATTTCCTGTTTATCCTGAATACAATAAGGATCATGTATCTCATACAGACCTCACAGCAATAAGCTCCGTAAATCCACAGGAAAAAAATAGTAAAAAAAAAAAAAGAAAAACAAGGCGAATGTACAAAGAATTGAGTCTCGTTATCAGTGTCTTGTTTCATGTGTCATCAGGTAATGAATGTAGAATCTGCTGTACTGTGTAAGCACAGGGTGTTAAAAGAATTTACTGTATATGAAACGAGGTTTAGAGTTGTTATCAGTAGTGTTCCATCTGAAACAATACGGCAACATCAGCTGCAAGAGTGTAGAGACATCAGACATACACAGATAGAAGTGCACACATAGATTGTAAATCATAGAATCATCGAGTCATAGAATGGCTTGAGTTGAAAGAGACCTTAAAGATCACCTCATTCCAACCACTCTGCCATGGGCAGAGATACCTTCCACTATCCCAGGTTGCTCAGAGCCCCATCCAGCCTGCCCTTGAACACTTCCAGGGACAGGGCACCCACAGCATCTCTGGGCAACCTATTTTAGTGGCGTCCACACACACAGGTATAGACAGAAATTTAAATCAGTGACATTTAACTACCTCTCCCTTTTCCAGAGCTCCCTCTGCAAGAAGAGTAATTTTTATATGCATATTAATAATGAGTTTAATCCTGTAATTACTTTAGTTGCATGCAGAGCTCTGAGAACTTGTGGAGACTTGCTTGGTAATCAAGCTCAAAAGAAAAAAAAAATTTAGTCTCCAGACTGAATGACCTCCATGAGCCTGTGGAGGTGAGCATCACTGAAGAAATACAGGAGGAAATTACAGCCAACAGGAAAGAGAAGAAACTGTTCACCAAGGAAGAAAAGATAAAAGTCAGACCAATAAGGAGAAAAACAAACACGCTGTCTAAATTCTGTTGCTGGGAGTCCCCTCTGTCCCTGTCCTTAGTCAAGCCAGTTGCGTGTGGCAGCAGCACTGCAGATGGAGCACACACACAGCGTTATCGGCTTAAAGGAGAGAACAGCCCACGGGGCAGAACTGTTCTTACTTGGTGGAAGGAAAACTTGTGAGATAGTTATTGAAATAAACACAAAACTCCTGAGATCCTTGCAGGAAAAACTCCTTTTTAGTGGGTGATGAAGCACAATAGTAGATATTCTGTGCCCATGGTGAGGTAGCCATTCCAGGCTTTTGGTAGGTAGCAGCAATCACTATGGATTTAAAACAATAACTGCAACAAAAGACAACTACAAACAGGGTGATAGAACAGGAGAATAGTTTTCAACTGATCATAATCTTTCAGCATCACGTGAGAGCTGGGGTCAATCGTTCGGCATTTCTGCTTTTCTTTTCTTTGCTGGTTTCCAGTCACTATCCTGTTCAAGAAGAGATGATTAAAAAAAAAAAGGTTTAAAAAAGAGAGAAGAAATACAAATTGCTGGCTTTGGAACCATCACATGAGAAGGTATAGCTCACCATATAGATCTCTAAATTCATTCCAGCACTGGTCAAACCCTGGGCCAGGGAATGTAATTTACTGAATATTTGCTTTTAGTGGCTACTTTTTAAGACCTCTGAGAAAAGCCACAGACATATGAACCCTCAGATCATGTGTAGAAAATCATTATTTTTTCTTGTATGAATCTACATGGCATGACTTACTATGCTCAGCATCATCTAGATCAGTGTTTCTCTTTTTTTTTCCTAAACTAAATCATCGTTTATTATTAAAAAAAATACTCATACACCATCTTTTACAGTTTCTCTTAGTCTAATTTTTAGTTGACTATTTTCTGAATCCTTGTTTGTATTTTCCGTTGGGGTTTTTAAATTATTATCATTATTAAGTTTCTGGGGTTTTTTGCTTGCTCACCTACTTGTTTACGAATACTTTTATATGGGACAAAGATGTAAAGTCCCTAATACTATTTTTCAGACTCCATCTCAGGTCTTGCAAACTGATGGCAGTCTACAGAACACACATTGAGAAACACTGATAAATGTCAGCTGCTTGAGAACAAGACATTCTCTTATCTTCATAAAAAACTGGATCAATCCAACTCAGAAAAGACTTAGGGAGTAATTTTATGTGTATGTAGCCTGGAACATGGGGTGGAAAACTTGTGGTATCTTGTAATAATAAAAGATGTCCTAAGAGATGGCAAATGTCCAATAGCAAGATCAGTCCGTAACTTGGGCTGCAGTGTCAGATAAGGCAGAACAGGTGACTACTCCCACCAGAAACGTGTTAACAAAGTAGGAAAAGTCATCTTCCGCCCGGGTCACCTCCTCAGCAGGTGACAGGTCCATGCACTGTCCCCAGAGGATGTGCTTGCTGAACATGGTTCAAGGAAATCTATCAGCTTATGTTTCTGTTCAAATACAAGCAGTAAAGAGGTGAGGCAGTTATAAGCAAAATAAAGGAGGAAGACAATCCTGGGTAAATGGAGAGATAGGAAGTACATTCTCTTGCGGTGGATATGTTTTATAGTGAGAATATATTTCATCCTTAGCACAGTATTCTGTTTGTGTGGCAAAGAGAAGATGGTCCCCAAAAACCTTTTGGAGTTATCTAAGGCTTTCTTCCCAATAGGCTATTTTCTTCAAAAACTTTCTGCTTATCACTATCTAGCCTACTATAAAGGTATATATTTCTTTTTCAGAGCAATTTTATGAGTTCCAGAAATAAGGGGGAAAGATACTGCTCTGAATTTCTCCTTTTACAATTTTCAGATGTTCAACACTCAAAAGAGCTGTTTAGTGCTTCCATATCTTCAGTTCATCTGGGACAAAAGGAAATCACATCATGACACTTGTTCTTTTGCTGAAAAAATAACTCATTTTTTTTCTGAAAATGTGGTGCAACTGGCCCTCACAACCAGAGCAGTATCCAAAGGAAGGGAATTGTTTCGGCTGAAAATGTTTAGGGTTTGCACCTTCTAGAGTCAAATCCACTCCATGCCATTGCTTACAAGATTTTCTGCTAATCATATAATTTCTTTGATCCCCTTAAACATGGATGGCTTTGCATAATTCTGTGTGAGTCACTGTATGAGGCACATATCCATATTGAACATTTAGATCATGACTTTCAACATCTGAATTTCATTTCAAGACATAGCCCTGAAGGGTGTCATTGCCAGTGATCTTGTCCAATCTTTCTGGTGAATACTCACCAGAAATTTGCTGAGACTTTTGACACAAAAAAAAACCCCACCTTACACTGGAGTACCCACTTCTCACAATAGCTGTTCTTGCAATACTTTGAAAATGAAACACTCAAGGTAAATAATCTTCTTGAGAGATAAGCTGTCCTGAATTGTCTTGCATTAACCACAGAGTAAGAGAACATGCAGCAGCTATGACTGTAATGAGGCAGTGCCCTGGCTCTGAAATGAGTGTTATCCACCCAGATTCTCCAGTGCTGTCACACTCTCTAGAATGCTATCAAAAACACGAATCTTGTGGTTTTCAGGGATTTTCATGTGAGAAGAGATACACACCAATTTTACACGTTCTGCAGTAAAATACTTGTTCCATAAAGACATAAAGAATGAGCAAGCACACAGCATTCAAAAACTAAATACCTTAAAGAACATGAAGTCCATATATGTGGCTTTATTATTTTCCCGTAAGTCCATTTATTCACATCTGTGCATTTCAATCATAGTGCAGTACCTCTCCTCAGAGAAAATAACCAAAAATTAAGAACAGACTCCCTAGTTTACAAAAAAACCCCACACATTACTGTCTGTCAGAATAACATAGCAGAATAACAAACACCAATAATGATCAAAAGCTAAAGGCAGATTTCCAAGTCACATTCTCCTTATGCCAACCTGTGTTTAGGATCTTCTCTAACAAAAGACGTTCTCTTCTCTGGTGTTTAAATGGCGGCCTCAGCTCAAGCTTGACCCCAAGGTCAAACTGGTGCCACAGTTCAGAATGTATTCCCACTAGTTACATCCACAAAAAAACACTTATTCGAAACAAATACACATATATACACAACTGCCCACCCAGATCAGCAACAGCAGTGAATCTGACTCAAAATGACAAAATATGATTGATAGTCATTCAACTGATGAACTTAGAGGTAAAACAGGTCTAGATTTATGGATTGGTATTTTGGCATGCAGTGTGCATTGTATATTACTTATTAAAAGGGAGACACAAATTTCTATCATTTTTTGATTCAGACATTATCTCTAGTTACAAAAAGAGATTACAATCTTAATTATTCTCTTTTGGAAAAAGAGAGTGTCTTTTTATTTTTTCCTTTAGCCTTGTTAATTATAAGAGGGGACTTCGCCATTTGTAAAGGTACTTTGTATTATTACAGATTTTGTTTTCTTTACAAATAATACTTTCAAATGTATATCTAATATTTCAGTTTTGTAAAAACCGTGGATACCAGAAAGCTCCTCCTCTTCCAAGAACTTACTTGCCATCCTTTTTTTTTTGTTTGTTTTATTCAAATAAATTTGCAGATAATTCATAAATTTTGTCACAGCTACTATTCTCATTAATAACATAGACCGCTTAATAAGAAAAATCTATAATTAGTCTTTACTGCATCATAATTATTAGAATACAAACTGTCAGATTCATTCTTCATAAATGTCAGTGTCTGGAAAAGAAGATTTGCAGAGATCATGGTATTGTTCAGCTATCACAATCATAAGCATTGAAAAAGGACATGAGCAGTTTGAGTGCAGAAGTCTCAAGACTCTAAAGACTTTACAATAACCACAAAAATTTCAGCCTGATCAGAGATCACGGTATTGACTTCCACCATTTAATTTATCATACTTTGCTGAAGGAGTGATATAATGGAAGTTCATTGGATCTCATATCTTCTCAGCAGCAGCTCTCAAGAGCTATTTATTATTATGTAAACACAACTCAACTCTCCTAATTAATGATGGCAGTACCTGAAAAGGTTCTGGTTCAATTGCGATTAGGATCCAAAATCAAGTGTTAATCTTAACTGCTTGAAACTTCAGACTGGAAGGAAATGTAATGTGAAAGACTGCTCATGGTGAGATTTTTCACACTTCTGCTTCTGTCCATGGCCAAAATTAACATTAAAACAGCTTTTCTCATAGTATTTTGGCACTTCCAGTTCTGATCTCAGGCAAAATACTAAAAGTTAAAAGTAATTTTTGAAACAAGTTACAGAATCCTAAATAACATTTGGTTCTAGCAAAAGAATAGATATGTAAGGCTTTGTCTTTCTTTTCCCTTTCGTTCTTATCTCCATCTTTCTCTTCCCTTTCCTTTCCTGTTTGTTCTCTTGCTCTCTGTTTCTTCATTCCCCAAGTTCCTTTAACCCTTTTCACAGTTTTTTAAAATGCTATAATGATAAATCTTAGTTCATTATGGTGTGAAACAAGTCCCTGAGATTCAATATGTAAATTATTTCATTGGCTTTAAAGAAATATTAATATCCTTAAAGAGAAAATATGTACCTTACTGAACTGGGCCTTATTTTAGCTCTGCAATTAATTCTGTTAATCGAATTAGTTCTTTTTAACTGTTGATCTGGTAGCAAATATCCAAACTAAGTGCTAGTGTCATTTGGCTAGCCTAGCGCTTGCCTAAGTTACTTTTTTTTTGCCCTGGAGATCTAGTAAGGTTTCTTGTGCCTCCAGTCTGGAAAAACTTTCTCTTGTGGTCACATCTTTGTCAGAAGAGGAAATTAAGGCTTCATTGTTACACACTACTAGAATTTACTGAGCTCATGTAAACACTGGTGAAAGCTTGTATGAAATTTCTCCGAGTGCCTTCAGGCAAAATTTGCAAGGCTACTTCTAGTAGAATAATTGTGTGGTCTGAAACAGTTAGTCTGATTTTCCCTGGAGCAACATGGGGGACAGTCACATAAACTGCTCTGCCAGAGCAGCGGTGGAGTCAGTAACTTCTAGGAGGAGGGCAGCTGAGGACAGAGATTTCTACAAACCAGCACATTTGGAATTGGGAGAGGATATCTGTCCACATCCCTTATTTCATTTTTCTAAAATGACAAGACTAGGTGTTCTCGCCTCAAAAGGATACAGCAAGAATACATTAAGAAGATAAAATTCTGTGACACTGTGGAAGCAACACGGGTACCCAAGATAGTGCATGATTTTAATTATATTCTCCATAACTATTAACATGTAAGCGTACAATGTAGGGAGTCCTAATATGCTCTAAACATCTTTGTTGAAAAGCAGTATTTAGAAATAAAACACAAAACACTGTAAATCTCTGCAAAAAAATTTCTGACAAAATGTTTTTTTATTAGAGTATAGTAACTTCTGGAAAAAAGTATCAGACTGACAGTTCTGGAAATGTCTCTGTCTGTCCACAAAAAAAATGTACTGCACAGGGAGCAGGAATAAAAGCTTCAACAGCAATGTTCCTAAGCTCTGATCTGAAGGGACTACCATCAGCCCATTATAGTCCTTGGCTGGTGACAAGGGTGCCAATTAGTACTGCCAAGTGCAATGATGGCTTTTCTGATGTGGATGCCTCACTGCTGGAAACTGGAACCATGAAACTCATTTCCAACAGCCCATTGAAGAGCCATCAGATGGTAACAACTTTTAGTCACAGTCTTAGACTGGCATTGTACTGACAATGCAGAAATAAAAGACTCTACATCATATTACCGATCCCAGAGCAATCCAGCTACCCCTCCATTGTATTTCTAGGAAAGACAGACCATTCAGAGATTCACTGAGAAATCATAAAAAAGAATGTGACTGAAACTCTTTCTTTCTTTCTCAGATCACCCTGTTCAGTCCTCATTTTAATTAGCTTTAAATACTTATAAATACTGTGTAGGTGTAATGAAGGGTAAAGAATGGTAGAGATACGCTGAAATATGAAGTCTTTCATTTCCATCTTAGTACTTATTTTCATGTGATTTAACGGTATTATTGTAACACTTTTCTGATGGGCAATAACACAAAAAAAACTGGCTTCAAACATGTCCCTGTCACATAAATATACATAGTGAGCAATAGTGAAAAATGTTGTGTGATTAATTGTCTTTTTAATTCTTCCCTGCCTACTATCAGTCAGGTGAATTTATTTTTTTCCTAACAGATAAGCCCTGTTACAGGAAACCATTCAGCATTTACAAAGAGTGTTTCTCGTTGGGTATAACAAATTGCAGTGTAAAGAATTACTGTTTATCACTGTACATTACTTTCAGATGTCTCAAGTAAATAAATACTCAAAATGTACTCACCTAAAGTAAGAAAAGGTTTCTAGGTCACAGAGACTTAGGAACATTAATCATAGAATTGTTTAGTTTGGAAAAGACCTTTACGATCACCAAGCTCAACAATTAACCCAACACTGCCATGTCTACCACTAAATCATGCCCCACATGGACACATCTTTTAAACACCTCCAGTGATGGTGACAACCACTTCCCTGGGCAGACTGTGCCTGACAACATTTTCCCTGAAGAAATTTTTTCTTATATACAATTTAAACCTCCACTGGTGCCACTTGAGGCTATTTCCTCTCATCCTATAGCTCGTTACTTGGGAAAAGAAAACATCCACACCTTGCTATAGTCTCTTTTCAGGCAGTTGTAGGAAGTGATAAGGTCTCCTCTGACACACAGAGGACAACTTCCCTAAACCTCACTGACCACACTATTGCTGATACAGCCCAGGTGCCATTGGCCTTCTTGGCCACCTGGGCACACCTGGCTCATGTTTGGCTGCTGTCACCAGCTCCCCCAGGTCCTTTCCTGCCAGCCTGCACTTTCCAGCCACTCTGTCCCCAGCCTGTGGCACTGCCTGGGGGTATTGTGACCCAGGTGCAGGACGCAGCACTTGGACTTGCACCTCATACAGGTGGTCTTAGCCCATCAATCCAGACTGTCCAGATCCCCCTGTAGACCCTTCCTACCCTCCAGCAGATCAACATTCTCACCCAGCTTAGCGTCACTGGCAAACTGACAGGGTGCCCTCGATCCCCTCAAGACATAAAACAGGACTGGCCCCAATACTGAGTGCTGGGGAACCCCACTAGGGACCATCCACCAGCTGGATGTGACTGCATGCCCCACCACTCTGGGCCCGGCCATCCAGACAGCTTTTTACCCAGTGAACAGTGCATGAGCAGAGAGTTTTTCAAGGAAAACCCTGTGGGAAATGGTGCAAAAGCCTTCAGTAAAGTTCAGGTAGACAAGATCCACAGTCATTCTCTCACCCATCAAGAGGGTCACCTTGTCACAGAAGATCAGGTTGACCAAAAGCAGGACCTGTCTGGGCCTGGTTCTCTGGTAGCCCTGTACGTGTTGCATGATGACACTGAAGGTGATCTGCTCCATGACCTTCCCCAGCCCCAAGGTCTGGCTGACAGGCCTGTAACTCTTTTTAGAGATGGACATCACATTGGCTAAACTCCAGTCAAATGGGCCCTCCTCTGTTAACCAGAGCTGATGGCACATGAAAGAGAGCAGCCTGGAGAGTTCTTCCACCAGCTCCCTCAGCACCATACCATTGGGTGAATCCTGCCTTGGGCCACAAACTTGTTCGTGCCTAGGTGGTGGTCACTGACCGTTTCCCCTTGGATTGTGGAGCTTCATTCTGCTCCCTGTCCCTGTCTCCCAGCTCAGGGGCTGGGTACCTGAAGAACAACTGACTTACTGTTAAAGATTGAAGCAAAGAAGGCATTAAGTACCTCAGCCTTTTCCCCAGACTTTGTCATACAAGCAGTTGAAAAGAAAAAATATTAATGATCAGGAATTTGGAAATAAAAGAGGGAAGAGCACATTTTCAAACAACTCAGTCTGTCAGACAATTTCTGGAAGTCAGACAATTACCATTTGGTTGTACAATAAAGCCCACAGATGAATAAGTGTATTCATTAGAGCAATTTCACTGCTGCCCTGGCATGCAACCTGATCCTGAGATTCTCATAACTGATAGGACAAATACTGTTAAATTACACTCCACTCAAAGCCTCTAAGCCATCAAAGCCTTTTTTTTTTTTTGCAACAAGCAAGCACAAAAGTGATCTAAAAGTATTTGTACTTGCTGAAAAATGCACCATTCCCCTTTTTTGACCAAATATCTCCTTTATCAAAGAATGAATCAATCAACTCAGCATTCAGGTTTACAATCACTAGGAAACACTCTTTTCAGTATTAGCTCCTAGTTCACAATCAAACCCACAAATCAAATTTTTGAGCCTAAAAAATCTCCACTGAGGAATTTTGTTTATGTGGAGCTCAAATGTAAAACCAAGGTCCAAGATACCAATGGAAAGACTAACAGAGAAAGGTTAAAGTGAGGAGAAGAAATCATGATCTGTGAGGACAAATCCACAGCTCTTCCTTAGGCAGAACAGGTGTCTGAATCCTAACATCACAGCAATTTAGGTTTTGGGCTGGTACCTGTGATGAAGTGTGTTCTAATCTGTTCTGTTGTACTCTATTATTCTATCACAGAGTGATTTTCTTTGGTTTTGTGGAATGAATCACATTGGACGTCAGAATTCCACCCCCAATCAATCCAAGCTGTAAAGGAAATTGGATGTTTAATATTTATACCTCTATTACTTTTCAGAGGGGTTAAGAGAAGCAAAATCAGAAGATTTCAAAAAACATTTCTGGCACAGAATTGATTGCTAAAACAGGTTGACCTTTTAAAGAAGCAGACATTAATAATGGGCTAGACAAGAGGACATCTTTTCCCATCTCCTTGAGTGTCTATATTCTATAAAGCAGAAGTATATGCACCACTTTTGTTTCCCTACCCACAGAACAATATGCACAAGACTCAGCAGACCACCAACCTTTTCAGAGTAGAAAAAGCAAGCGCTGCTCAGAGAAATGCGTCCTTGTGCTCATGAAGACCACCTGGCCCAGAAGTAGAAGCCGCAGCCAGATTCAAGACTTAGCGGAATCCTCTGTCTTTGCTGTCAGTTTTCAAGTACTTGAAGTCTGGGAACTTGCTTTAATTTTTATTAAACTTTGACAAAAATTTGTAAAACCATGTGCAGTTTGTGTCCAGATAAAGAGAAGTCACTTCTACTGTGTGTTGGCCATTGGCATCTCTACAGCAGAATATCACACCAGAGAGCACGAGGTTCCAACCTGACAATAAATTTTCACATATACATTTATTGCAGCATCAGCATTCATCATAGTATCAGGATTTTC
The DNA here is from genome assembly GCA_013397935.1 of Dasyornis broadbenti. NCBI lineage: Eukaryota > Metazoa > Chordata > Aves > Passeriformes > Dasyornithidae > Dasyornis > Dasyornis broadbenti. The sequence continues at coordinate 930,625 of VZRN01004522.1, read as the reverse complement.
AGACATTATAGCGATTTATAAAAATGCATCTGATAAATTAAGAAATGCCACTAGAATTGTCTGTGGTTATTTAAAATATTTACAATTCACTACAGGCAAGGCTTTTTAAAATTAGGCCACAACATTTTTCAGATTTGAAGATGTGACTTAAAAGGAATTGATCCACTTCTTACACTTTCATTTTTTAGGGATTTTACATTTTTGGAAATGACACTATTTTTATCTGGGTAAGTAAATGCATGACTTTTTATTTTTCCCCTCAGCAAAAGTCACAGCCTGCAAAGACCTGGTTTTTAAGCAGATTTTTTTTCTCTGTCTGATATTTTGTCAAGCTGTTTTTTTCCTGTAGAGGGGTGTGAATGTTGCTCTCCTCTGGGCACATACTTTTACAGTGCTGTGTGTCAGGTGGCCAAAAAATTAAGGCACTAAGGGCAGACCTTGAAGTACACTTAATTTGTGTAGACAAATTGGGGGTGGTGACTGCAGCTTTTCTCACTTTTTCTTGCTGCAAACACACCAATATGCAAAAGAACACAGTGCAATGTTTTGGGTGCAGGATAGACAATCTGAAATGTGTCCCCATATGTACAAGTAGTTCTTTGCAGATGTCTGAATCTTTTCTATTTACATGACAGATTGTAGAGACTCCAAAGAAGCTGTTGCTCTCATTTTCATGCAATCTTTGCAACTTTCCTTTTATTTCCCTCTTTTCTGTTTTATTATTTACTGTAAAAATCCTTCATTAACACAACTGGTTCTTCAATGTTGTACCTGTACACTGCTGTGCGAAGACCACACACCCTACAGAGGTTGTGGTTGAGGTCAGGTGGGGCTAAGAATCCTGAGCAGATTGTTTTAGTGGCGTCTGTCATTGCAAAGCCTTATTTCTACTGTTGGGTTTACCCTTTTGTAGCACCTCTCTGAGCAAGAGATGTATTATTCCCATTTTGTAGGAGAGGAATTGAATCATGGGATTGTTTCCTTGCAGTTATATAGGAAGTATGAAGCTAAAGAACTATTTCACCTCAGGGCTCCTGAAACTCTTTCCCCATGGATATCTCTGCCAATCCAAGTGTGAATGAGTTCCTTGATTCCAACCTCTCTCCTCTCCCCGTCTCCCACAAAAGAGGAGACATATCGCAGCACCCAAAAGAAAATGAGGAAAAATAGCTACAGATTTCTGGAATGGCCCCGTACTTGTGCTGGGTCCACCTATTTAACTGTGCAGTGCTCTCTCTGTCTTGTCCACTCAGGCAACCATTCTGTCTTTCCCTTTTTGTGTGTTCTCCCATTTTCTATTAAACAATATTGCCGTTAAGGTTGCTACCTCCAATACACGAACAGGCTCCTGCAACGAATAGATTTTTCAACTTGAAAGAAAAAGTTTCATTCAATTTAAAGTTTCACTTCATTCCCAAGTATTTCTCGACTTTTTCGAAAATACAAGGAAAAAAAAAAGAATAAAAAAAAGAAAGGAGGTGTTGGCTTTTTTTTTTTTT